>PVJH01005505.1:17264-111482 GCA_004026705.1 Nesogale talazaci
GGGAAGTAATGGGCTTACAATTTTTGCCATCCATGGCATAATTTGGGACCACAATTTACACAATGTTGTTAAACCAATCACAGTAAAGGTCAATTATTGAGTACATTATTGAGTAAGTTATTGAGCAGCTCTGGAAACTGTTATTGCTACAGACAATCTCATGATGTGCAGGAGACAATCTCATGATGTGCAGGAAGCTAATCATGAATCTGTGTTCAGCAATAATAACCTCTTGATTAGGATCTGCGCAAGGGGCAGGCAGTTGAGACAGCCAGTGCAATCTCAAAAATACCCAAATGGCAAAGGTTGCCTTCGGCCCTCCACAATGATCCACATGGGCAAAAACTTTTTTAGATCCAATAAAACATTAGAACGTGTCTTTTTAGTGTTCTCTGATTCAAGATCTATCTGATGTCATCAATTATATCCTGTGTTCTAAGTCCTCTTCTAAATTCAACCTGAACCCCCAGCAGCTCCCTGTCAATAGACTGCTGCAACCATGGTTGGGTGGTCTTCTGCAAATTTTTACTGGTATGTAATCCCAATGATATTTTTCTTAATTTTGTTCCTTTCTTAGAATGTGTACAAATATGGATCTCTTCATATCAGTGAGCCAAGTAGCTGTTTTCCAAATTTCCTGGCACACACTAGGGAGTGCTTCATGTGCTTCATCAGAATGTTGGAATTACATTCCATCAGTCCCTGGAGCCTTGTTTTTGGCTGCTGCTTTCAGTATAGTTTGTACTTCTTCCTTCCGTGTTATTGGTTTCTGCTCATACGTTACATCTTGAAGTGGTTAGTTATAACCTAGTTCTTTCTGGCACAATGATTGCATTCTTTTCATCTTTTAATGCTTCTTCCAGTCTTCATTATTTTATCCATACCATCTTTCAATATTGCAACTGGTATTTTTTTCCTGAGTTTTTCCAATTTCATGCATGCTGAGTTTGTTCTTTTTGTTGGTTTTCTAAATCTAGTTCTTTGCACCTTTCCCATTATATTTTACTTTGCGTACTCGAGCTGCCCTTTGAAAATTCCTGTTCAGTTATTTGACTTCATCATTGCTTCCTTTTGCTTTACTGTGATTGAGAGCAGTCTTTTCTGATATTCACTTTGATCTTTTCTTTCTCTCCTGCTTTTTGAATGATCTTTTGGTTTCTTCATGAATTATATTCAAGATGTCATACCACAGCTCATCATTAGATCTCTGTCAGTGCATTAAACCTCTTCTTGAGATGTTATGGACATTTGGGTGAGATACATTCAAAGGCAGACTTTGCCTCTTGTGGACTTGTTTTAATCATTTCAGCTTCAACATGAACTTATATATGAGTACTTGATGATGATCTGTACTACAATTAGCCCATGGCCTATTTTCAGCTGCTAATAGCGAACTTTTACATCTTCTCTTCCCTAAAATGTAATTAGTTTGATTTCTGTGGGTTATAGTTAAAGAAGTTTAGGTGTATAGATGGTGTTTGTGCTGTTAAAAAAGAAAAGAGCAATAGAGAAGTCACTGATTTTATAAAATTCTATATAATCTCTGACTTCCTTTCTGTCAACCAGTCCATATTTTCTAGCTACTATTCCTTCCCTTTCATTTCCAACTTTTGTATTCTAATCACCAATAATTGTCAATATACCTGGATTGCATGTTTGATGAATTTCAGAGTGAATGCATTGTTTGAATTTTTCAAGTGCTGGTGACATAATGGTTATAATTTAGCATACTAACCCCAAAGTCGGCAGTTCTAACCACAAGGTGCTCCCAGGGAGAAAATTGAGGTGGTGTATTCCCTTAAAAAAGTTACATTTTTTAAAACCCACAGGGACAGTATTACCTTGACCATATGTATTGCAATGGACTCAATGGAAGGGACTTTTGTTTTTGAGACTTTTAGTAGTTGTTGCGTGCATTTCAATAGTAGTTGTATTGACTAGAATTTCTTGTATGGGGTTAGATAGTATCCTTTTACAGACAGCATTGTACCTCAAGAGATATCTCACAATGTCCTTTTTTAGCAAACAATGCAACACCATTCATCTTAAATCTAGGATTCCTGGCATTGTAAACCATCTGATTTTCTGATTCAAAAAGGCCATTTCTGGTCTCATATAACTCACTGAAGCCTAGCAGAGCACCATTTCATTTTTGACAATTTCCAACTTTCCTAGGGTCATACTGTGTGGACTCCACATTCCCTTCATTAATAGGCATTTTCAGCTGTTTCATCTCATTTTCAGTCATGCCCCTCTGGAAACTAATATCAAGAAAATTTTCCTCTGCAGGCTTTATGCCATTGGTGTCATCACCATGGTCTCTAGTGTGAGAAGTCAGATCTTCAGCCATATTTTGAGGACTTTCTGACCTTTTGGGATCATCTTCTGACAGTATTTCTGACAAGGTTTTGCTTCATTTATACACTTTTCGGTATCTGACAATGTTTTGATGTTGTCCACAAGGTTTTTAGTGACTAATTCCTTTGAAGTAGACAGCCTATTCCTTTGTCATAGTCTGTTCTTAGTCTGGAATCATAGCTGCAAGCTATTCACTTTTGATTACCAGTAATAAAGCTTCCATCATCTCAGAAACACAGAAGCCACACTGTACAGCAGAATGATAGACAACTGGAATAAATCTGTATGAAAAGCCTTTCACAATGGGATTCCATTGCTTTGTAGCAATCACTCTACACAAAGGCAAGTTATATATGTTGGCTAATCTTTTCCAATTTTCCTTTGAATTACTTGTGTCCTTAAGTGCATTTAATATGATCTAGGTGACTTCTTTTTCAATACACTATACCAATCTTACTTCTTTCTTGAATTACTCTGTGAAAGTTGAATTTTAATGACAGTGTGATTATAAAAGACTCTTGAGAAGTGTAACCATAGCCATTAAAGAATCCGGTGATGTTTGATTCTGACAAATATCATTTGGAGAGAACAAAACAAATCAAACTAGCCAAAAATAAAACCAAGATAAACAATAAAAACTAAGTGTGCAAAGGAAAATGAGATGAAACTTAAGCTTGATTTTGATTTGGTTCTACATTAAAATTAACAGTGAAATTGGGATCGATAGTGCAGCATTTTAAAGACTATTATTAGTGGCTTACATGAAAGGAATATGGAGCATTTAAGAGGGTTAAGAAGAGTATCACAGAGAAATTTAAAGAGCTCGATCAATTTAAAATAGTTTACCCACAAATGAATGATGAAGCAAAATTGCTTCCAGGATTTATAGTTTATTCTGGGAAATAGAACAGGACAGGAATATAGGCAATGATTCCTAAGTCGTGAGGTCAGAATAATCCTTATGTCTAAGTTAAGAAGAGGGGTCAATGGTTTTGGAGCAAGTGCAAAATTTATTTGAAGATTTGAATTTAATCTGAGTCTTTTAAGATATATAAGATCAAATGGGCACAATGGAAAGTATTATTGTATATTTCACTTAAATAACAAGAGTAAGATCAAATATACTTAACTTATTATAGTGTAATCTTATTTCTATATGAAAGCATTTCCCAATAAAACATCAATATTTCATAATATATTACTAAAAATGACAACATTATAGGGTGTCTCTACTTAAACTCCCATTTTAACCCTCTCCGCAATCTACATGTATAGAGATTCCCATATACTCTAACAGATGAAGACAGGAAATATTAATTTTCTTGCCTGTTTTATTCATTTTTGTAGGAGTTTCGGCTACCCAGATCTAAGTAAAGAACAACTATATTTTTACAAAGTTGTATTTATTCAAAAATAATTCCTTATGAAGCATACAGCTATAAAATGTATACATTTCAGTCGCTCTTGATGTGAAATAAGGTTGGAAGTCTTTTTAAAAAATTATTCATATCTTGATATTATAGATTCTTTCTTTTAATTAAGCAACTCACCAGACACTTTTTAATACTGCCCCCTAACCAGGTCCCTTATGTCTCTGAATTGCTTATATTGCGAGTGAGGGGAATCACTTAATATAAGCTTATTAGACAACTGAGCAACTTGAAAATCCCCCTCTAGACCTTTTGATAAGGTGTAATCAACCAGGTATAACCCTGATGAGACTGGCAATTAGACTAACTGTATTTTTTTCCCTTGGAGATGCTGAGTTTCAAAATATTAAAATACTATTTAAGTACAGTGATGACAAAATCAGGGTGTGATTAGAACCACAGATCAGGCTCCAGCCCTCCGTCTTTGCAGTTCATTATAACATTTTGTTGAGTTAACAAGAATTAATTTGCCACTAAATTGCTACTTGGCATTTAAGCCTGATTCAACCACACTATTTAAATGAGGGAAAATACTTGTGACACTAATAGAAAATAAGGTGTCTTTGTAGAAGAATGGATAAGCACTAAAATGTTACCTATAGAAAGGCCCATTCATGATTTGTCCTACAAAAGAAAAGATCTTCTGATCTGTTTCTGTATAGTTCACAGCCTAGAAACCTGACTTTATTATGATTTAGAAGGAACTCAGCATATCTGACAACAACAACCAATAGACAGTGGGAGACAGATTTCTCCCAAGTTGTCTGCCCTAAATAGATGCCAAGCTTAGCTGCTTGCTATGTGTGGCAAATGACTATACACTTGGAGGTCAACCGAAGTAGGTCAGGGGTTAGTCTCCCTAAGGTTTATCAGCCATCTAGAGCAATCAGACTGTGTTTTCTGTTCCACCATAAGTAAAGTCCACTCCTTTGTGATAAGATAATAATATATTGTTTCCCTGAAGAAGAACCCAGGGAGGTCAGGCCCACTCAAGGATGACCAAGGTTAGGCTGCCTTGTGTCTAGGGTCTGCCTTTTACACGTATACCCTTAGTTCCTCCCCTTCCTAATACGTGTACACACCTAGCTCATCCCCTTCCTGTCACACTTATGCCTATGGTACATCTGCCTCCAGTGCTGTGTATGTCCATTGTATAGCTCCCTTCTGTGACATGTGACTACCTGTAACCACACCTCCTAAGAAGACATAAGCCTTGGTTAACAACCTGTCGAGATCGTGGCCATCTAGGAGGTAAGCATGCTACGATGAAATGTATCTGACTCTTTTTATTCTCTCCCATCTCTCTCTCTCTCCCTATCTGTGACTTTATTACAATCTTTATATATCTTCACTGCATAGTTGCGCTTATCGAACCCGCAATTAGTTGTGGGAGCTGGCCTTTCTCCCACAATAGACAATACCTTAAATCAACTACACCACATTTTTTAACCTCACGCACATGTTGATTAAATAAATATTCACTTAAAAATTCTTTTTTGGGGGGGCATAACTGCCCTCTGGTGGTCGTGGGAGCTACCCAGCCTTGCTCCCAGAGAGCTGCTCCTGGATTTGAACTGCCAAGCCAATGGGCCGCAGTCCTGCACTCAACCACTACGCCACCAGGGTTCAGCCCTCGCTTAAAAACTCTATCTTGTGTGTTTATGTTTAATGTGTCGATATAAATATATGTAAGTATATGGTCAATATAAAAATATGTAAAACATCTTATTGTCCAAAAATAATTTTCAACCTGATTCTTCAATATTTTGTGTGACAAACAACAGGTACCTTAAAAGTTAATAGGTCAAAAGGGAAGCATCTAAATCGTGAGCTATGACTGAGATGACTGGAGGTTCTGAATTGGATTAAAACATGGTGTGATAAATCTGGGTCAGCTAGTTTTCTAGCTTTTCAGGTAAAGTGAAAAGTTATCCAAGTGCAGGCTGATTTTCAGACATATCAAACAACATCTGCTTCCACTACATTACTTAGTCCTGTGCTTCAACCACCTCATTCTCAAGTATAATCATTCTTTTATATAATGGTGTTGCTTGGTGCTGCTGAGTTTGTTCCAACTCAGGGTGATCCTCTGTACAACTGAAGGAGACCTTACTGGGTCATGCACCATCCTCAGAGCTTGAGTCGGATGCTGCAGCTGCTGTCTCATCCCACAGCCTTGAGAGACTCCCTGCTCTTTGCTGACCCTATGCTGTACCAAACCTGCTCTCCTTCTCCATGTTCTCATCCATTCAGACAACCTCTTCCAAGTGAGAAGTTTTGCCAGCCACATTTATAAGGAGCATTCAGAATGTACTTCTTTCAGGACCGATTTGTACATTCTGTTCATAGTCTATGATACATACACTGGGTAATCTATGTATAGACAATACAAAATAATATATACTGTCTTTAATGATATCCATATTGTTCTTTTAAAAATAAAGTATGTGAAGGAGCTAAGTTTCTTAATATGGCTTTGTGACTCCTACTATATGATTGGAGGAGTCTATGAAAAGGGGCATGTTTGACACATACAGAGGGGGCTAGTCAATTTGAGTTGTTACTCCCCTGGCAGGGATGAAGAACCAACGTGGCTGAAAGGGAGAAAAACTGCAGGTCTATGAGAAGAAGATTAGATTAAAGGTCTCTATTTGAAGTGACAAACATTGACACCAAAGGCACCAGACACCGTGATAAGGAGATTATGGGATTGTAAAGCAGAGGTCAGCCAAAGAGCCATGGAGCAGAGATGCTAAGAACCAGAGAGGCGTGGCTACTGGCCGAGGAGAGGCATGGAGGTGGAGATAGGACATCTTTCTAAAGCTTGTCTTCAAATTATTAACATAATATGTCTCATCTTTCTAAAGCTTGTCTTCAAATTATTAACATAATATGTCTCTCCATGCACTTAGGATCCCATGAAAATGTTCACATCTTTGATAGACACTTTTAAAATCTCAGTTTAATTTAGTTGTACAGTTAAAAATTTCAGATGTTTTTCTGCCTTTCTTATGTGTTGCTGTTTTATAGGAAAGCAATGGAGTTTTTACATGAGATTTGCCATCAACCTTGATAACTTATTATTTAGTTGTAAACATTTATAGGCACTCCTAGAGTTTCCTGATAGACAATCATAACATGAAAATAATATTTTTCAATGCCAGTACTTAAAAAGCTTACTTATTTTCCTTTACTTATTTTCCTTCTAGAATATATAGTAGAACATGAAGTAAAAATAGTGGGGGTGAGCAGCCTCACTCTTTCCTGTTTTTTACCAAAAAACTATCTATTGTCTCAATTATTTCATGTGATATTTGAATACTGTTTTTGATAAATACCATTATCACTTGAAAACAAACTGACAAAAAATTAAAATAAAACTATACCCACTGCCATCAAATTCAACTCCCAATGACCCAACAGAACAAGGAGAACTGCCTCCGTGCACTTTCCTGGTGACTGTCACTCTTTACAGAAATATGAAGCCCTGTCTTCCTCCCCCATCCTGCCTGAAGGGTTTGAAGTGCTGACTCTGCAGTTGGCAATCCAATCAAGGCATAATCACTGCAGCGCCATGGCTTTTCTATGTACGATCCATTCTTATCTTCCTAACAGCTTAATTTTTTCAAGATAGAGAAATTGAATTTTGTCTTATGCTTTCCTTGTTTCATGGCTGCATAAGCTAGGTTTCTCAATCTTCAGGTTTCTGTACAGTTTGAGGTACTCACTTGACCAGGGATTTTTATTTTATTTGAAATGTATCTCATGTTTAGTCATTTTGAACCCACCATATTGTCTCCAAGGCCTCTGGTTGCACAGTGGTTTTGCGCTAAGCTACTAACTAAAGCGTCACCATTGGAACTCATGAGCTATGGCTGTAGAGAAAGACGCGGTCGTCTGTTTCCATAAGGATCAGTCTTAGAAACTCTATGCGGCAATTCATCTCTGTCTTACAGGATTCTGAAAGGAGCGTGTTTTGGTGGCAGAGTAGCATAGACACCACACTGCCCACTACAAGGTCAGTGGTTTGAACCCACCAATTGCCCTGTGGGAGAAAGATGAGGATTTCTAATCCCTTAAAAATGGATAGTCTTAGAAACTGACAGGGGCATTTCACGCTATCCTTTTAAAAAAACAAACAAACATACATCTAGCTCATTTTTCCCTTTGAAATGGCCTCTGACAAGCCCAGAGAGGAGCTGAACTGACTAGATAACAAACTTTTAATCCAACATTGTCTTCTGTTTAGCTCTGGAGTATTTCCTTCCACTACATTGTACTTGCTGGGTCAGCTGATTGCCACACATCTGTTGGGGGTGGGTGGTTGTAGTATATTTCATAAGTTTAGTTTGGCAGAAAATCTTTAGAAAGGTTTTATTTGAAGAAAAACTTTGGGGCATGGGTGGAGTGCATGTCCCTCCAGAGAGGGTTCTGCAGGCATTTTCCCAAGGCTGCACGTCTCTCTGCAGCTCCTATGGCATTTAGCAGTCACCTCTTGAGGTAGGATACCTAGGTCATACTTGAAATTCAGGCCTCAGGCCCACTGTGCTTATGAATTTCCAGAAGAGTTCTAATTTTTTCTGACCAGCCCTCAAGCCTAAAACAGGCAAAAATATTTTTGGTTTTCATCTCTCCCAGGGATTATCTATGTTTCTATTACATACTTTTGTTGAGTTTGCATGGAAACTCTCCAAGGCTTCTTCGCCGCTCTCACTCATGGTCTTGCGTCCCATTTCTAGGTGACTTTGTTCAGCAGAATCCTGGGGTCAGGGGGCATTTCAATTTTGGGGCACACTCACGTGTTTGCACTTTGGGAATTTTCTTTATTCTTTTCTAATCAATCCTTTGTTTCCATATCTCTCTGTCTGTTTCCCTCTCTCACACACATACCTACACACAAGTATGCACAATTGCACTATTGGAGAATCCTTGTGTCGTTGAAATAGTTTATGTGTTTAAGCTGCTCCCCAGAAGGCTGCGATTTCACTCAGAGGCACCTTAGAAGAAAGGTGATTTGCTTCAGGAAAGCCAGCTAAGGAAAAATTGATGCAGCACTCTTTGATTGGGCCCTCTATAGGCTGTGCATGTGTTGACGTGCACTAGGCAGCAGTTGGTAGGAAACCAGTGTAACTATTGCATTGGAAGCTTTTCACAAGTTTAGCAAAACTTGCCCCTTTTATTGGAGATGACACAGAATGAGTGAACTTATTTGCCTAGTCAAGTGTTTCTTCTTGCCTTGAAAGAGTGAATGAAGTTTTACCATCTTATTTGTGCTAACCATTTCCTAAGGTGAGTGGTTTAATACAAGGGCACATAATTTGCCTTTGTTTGTTTTTACTGGTTTACAGGCTTGTGGAAAGACACTAAATATGAAATTATATTGACCACATAACCCATAGATAGAGACTCAAGAGTTGGTGTCTTCCTTTTATGTCTCCAAGTACTAACCAGGCCTGACCCAGCGTAGCTTCTGAGATCAGATAAGATTGGGCGCGTTCAGGGTGGTATGGCCATAGACTGTGTATTCCTTTTATATATGGGGTTTCTGGGAAATTTATAAGTGCCCTGGCCAAATAGAGCCATAGTAGTAACTTATGAGAAAGATAAACTTTTGAGTTAGAGAAAGGGCCTAAGACAAACTAACCATTTTCTATGAAGTTCTACTTTTTGGTTGCCTGTGGAGACTTTTGTTATATTACACAGCATGTTTCTCTGATTTACACCCCTCTGTGTCTGATCGCTTCACTGATTATTATTTCTCTCCCTTCTAAAGTTAGTAGATAGTGTGGCAGTTTTCACAAGCTAGATTCTTTTACACTTATCAAAGGATGCACTGGTTGCTGACTTTAAGTGTTGTTAGATGTCATTCTGCATTTTCAGAACCCTTACCAAATTACAATAGTTAATGAGCAATGCTATTTTTTTCCATTTGAAAAAAAATCTGGTAACATTCTTTAATTGGATGTTTCTTATAATAACAAAACAAATGTCTTTTTTCAATTTTAATTTTTTCATTAAGAAATCATTTTATTGGGGGCTTTTACAGCTGTTATAACAATTCATACATCAACTTTCTCCATACACATGTACATATGTTGCCATCATCACTTTCAAAACATTTCTTTTCTGTTTGAGCCCTTGGTATCACCTCCTAATTTCCATCTCTCCCCCATCCTCCCACCCTTGTGGGTCCTTCATAAATTATAAAATTATTTTCATATCTTACATTATCTACTGTCTCCCTTCACCTTCATTTCTGTTGATCATCCTATTGATGTGTAATGTGTGTGTGTGTGTGGGGGGGGGGTTATATGTCCATTATAATCAGTTCCCCTTTTCTCCCACTTCTCCCCCCACCTTCCTCCTAACCTCACGGTGTTGCTACTCTCATTACTGTCCTGAGGGGTTTCTCTGTCCTGGATTCCATATGTTGAAGGCTCTTATCAACAGCAGTGTACATGTGCCAGTCTACTCAGATTTGTATGGTAGAATTGGGGTCATGATAATGGGGGTGGGGTGGAGGAAACATTAAAGAACTAGGAAAACGCTTTGCGCTCCTTCAGTGCTGTACTGCACTGTCTTGTTCTTGCCTTTTGACACTTCTGTGAGGGCAGGTCCAATTGTGTACAGACGGGCTTTGAGTCTCCACTCTGACTCCCATCATTTGCAACAATATGATTGTTTGTCTTGTGTCTCCTGATGCCTGATTCCTGATCCCATTGACACCTCATAATCACACAGGCTAACTTTGTTGTTTCCCTTCTAGGTGTCCAGTTCTTTAACTTCAAGTCTTTAAGACCACAGACACTATATCTTTTAATAGCCAGGCACCATCAGCCTTCTTTCACCTCATTTGTTTATGCCCCTTTGCAAACATACATACAGACTTCTATAAAACAATTTTGTTCTCCTACAAATATTTTAAGTATGATTGATAGATGTATAGATTATTTTATTTAAGAAGGAAACTGTAGAAACAAGTACGGATTATACAAATTTGGATATATTTGGGTCACGGAGATGTGTAGGAAAAGAGAACTAATTTACTTTTCTGTATTTATTAAATTAACAGGTGTTTTTCAATTTGTCCAATCCCCCCAAAAACCCACTGTCATCAATTCGATTCTATTTCATAGTAACTATATACCAGGTTCTAGATTTAAAATTTTTAATGTAGCAAACAGGTTCATCTTTCTCCCATGAACTGAATGAGGAGTTTGAACTGCCAGTTAAAATTAAAAATATCTCAGTAAAAGTTGTAAATGCCAGTTTAAACTAAAAATATCCCCAGTCAAAGATGTAAAATTACACACAGATTAGAATGCCTAACCTCTTTTTTGTTGTTGTTGGGCATCACTGCCCTCTGGTGGTCGAGTAGGAGGCCCAGCCTTTGCTTCTGTGGAGCTGCTGCTGGAATTGAACCTCCTTCCCAGTGGACCGCAGTCCCGCGCACAACCACTATGCCACTAGGGCTCAGCCCAATTCCTAAACTCTTATGATAAGAATATATCCATTTATTTATTGTACGTATCTATCTCTCAAATCTAATAGGTGGGAAAGCCACACATGAAAGCAAATTAGATCTTTTTTTTTATAAGGAACATATTGTATTCATGCACACAAAGAGTTTTGAAAAAATTCATAGAGGACGTGAGTGAGGTTTACAACTAACATCAGACTACTAACTTCAAAGTCGTGGTTCGAACCTACCATCAGGTTCCTGTGACAAAAATGAGGCTATTTCCTCCTGTGAAGATTAACAGTCTTTCTCCAGCCCTATGGAGGGTCTATGTTATTTGGATTTGTTGGTATTTGGAGTGATTATTTTTTCAAGCTACTGAAATAAAAGATTCATAGAATTTTTGTTTTTTTAAATCCATTGGACAGTCCATTATTTTTAAATCTCATTTTCCAAGAACTTCTCAAATACATACACACGTACATACATACGTACATATGTATATATCAGAGCTATGTATTTAATTTTTTTTACCAACAACCTTATCACCTTCAAAACGCTCTCCATTACCCTCAATACTTGTCACACCGCTACACAATCTTTTCAGAAACGCTAAATAGAAAGCTGATTAACAGTATGACCTAGTGGAACAAACTCCAAAAGAACCATCACCCTAAAATTTAAAAAATGCCTTTTTCCCTAATCCGGTGTGAGTCTGTGTGTGTGTGTGTGTGTGTTGTGTATGTGTGTGTAACTCTATTTATCATTTACCTTCTGGATCCCTGATGGTATGAGTTTGAGTTGTGCTGCTAACCACCAGATTAGCAGTTCAAATCACCAGCCATGCCTTAACAGAAAGAGGAGGCTATTCCTCTTGTAAAAATATTCAGCTTCGGAGACCACAGGGACAGTTCTGTTCTTTCGACTTGCTGTGAGTCAGCGTGACTTTAATGTCAGTGAGTTTTTACTATTTATCTATCTATCACCGATCTATATCATTTAGCTATCATCATTGATATAAATAAATACCTAAGTAAGTAAAACAAAGAATTAAATAGAAACTAAAGCAGCTACAAAATTGAAGAAAGCATAAAAGCTGTTAGAGGAATATGAATATGGTAAGGCACAATTGGTGAATTTTTACACGTACATTTTAATCCCCAAACATTGTCTTGCTCTCTTTTGCCTGAGTCCCTTTCTTGGGCATTTATCCTTGTTGATTCTCTATTATTTTAGAAACAGAATTCTAAATCTATTTTTAAATTCTGTTACTACCACTGTGTTCTATCCAAGTTACCTTTCTACCCTGGGCTGAGTATAAAAATAGGCATCTAATCTCACCAAGGTTGCAAGAATAGGAACAAGTGGTATATGTATCCTAAGGGTTCTGGTTTTGTTTCCTTGGAGAAACCTGTCTAACACAGTAAGGCTACAGACATTTGGCTTCCCATCTAACAGGCCAGTCTCTGCAGTTCTCAGTCTCTCAGCCTAGTCTTTTTCCAGCCCTCAGTTTCTTAGTTAGAAACCTTTGCCTGCATGGGTCAGAAAGGCAGCCTGCCAATCACTCTACCCAGTCATTCCATCGTCTCAAGCCAGATGAGGGGAAGCTACCTCATAGTGTTGGCACTGCTCCTCTTGAGTCTTCTGCCACAGTCTCTGAGGACCTCTGTCTCAGCCACCTGTGCCACTTCAAACCGAGATCTTGGCCTTTGTCTTCCAAGGTCTTTCTACTGCTGCTTCACTTCACCACACTGCCATGGAGTCACTTACATCTCATGATGACTCTATAAGGCAGGGCACATGCGCCTGGGAGTTTCTAAGACTGTAACTGATTACAAGAGCAGAAAGCCCTGTGGTTTTGAACTGCTGACCTTGTGAATGGCAGGTCAATGGGTAAGCACTACGCCATGGCTCCTGAGATGACTCATTTTTATAGTCCATATGTGGTAATGAAAACTGACTAATCTCCTCTCTGAGTGTTACACACACCCGATTGCTTCATCCCACCCAATCATTTGGTGGACATTACAGAGACTTGGAAAGAAGAGGCAAATTAAGAAATTTCACTCTCCCACAAACGTCTTCACAACGCTTGATATCCTTAAGACAGGATGCCCTCTATCAAGACAAAGTTTTACTCTTTCTAAAGGTGAATTTGAGCTTTAAAAATGTTCCACATATATGATGAAGTTTCTTTCCTCATCATAAATAATTAAAATGACATTTTGCAGAAGACACTCCAGAGACCTCTGAATGAGCCCAGACTCATTGTTTAATGTTTGCTTTCACAGATGTCTTAAGAGCAACACCTGCAGCACCGCAAAGCCATTTCCTCATTTAGTTTTCAGTATCACTTTGCTACTCATTTTTCACATATAAAATAGAAAGTCATTTGCAAAAGGAAAACAAAATGAATGATAGCTTTCTTTTTCTTGCGAGGAGTTTATAATTAAATAATTTCTCATGCTTTTCTGCCTCACTATGGAAACTTGGGAGTTAAGTGGGAGAAATCTACATGGAGCCAGAGGATTTCAGGTTGATGCTTGCCCAATGCATTTCACATGCAATGTGGTCTGTCAGTAGGGTTTGGATGTTGTTGTGATATTTCAGGGGAGTTTCCAGACTGAGAGACTAGATAGAAAACCTGGGTGTTATACTGCCAAAAGTCAGCCAATGAACATCTCATGGTTTTCCTGAAAGGGAGCATTGAGTACACACTTCATTATGACTTAAGTTACTGTGAGTTAATGCAGACTCATAGCAGATAACAATATCAAATAGAACATTTGTATAAAGATATTGATCTAACTCTATTGTAAACTCTTGCCTTAAAATCATTTCACGTATTATAGGAAGTTAAAGGGTTTAGAGTTAAGAGCAAAACCAGGATAATTTTAATACTCCAAGTTCAGATGGAAAAGAGCAAAGATCTTAGTGGATAATCTGCTTAAATTTCATCTGTATATATGTTAAGTATGCTCCTATTCCTCTCCCCCTCCACACACAGAGATTGCTTATTTTCATATTTAAATAAAATGTGTGTATATGTGAAGAGGAAGAGTTTTCATTTCCACTGCCCAGGGGCTTCAGTTAGTCTTTCAGTTCTTTTTATAATTTAATTGGGGGCTTATACATAATCTATACATCTATCTATTGTATCAAGCACATTTGTACATGTTCCCGTCATCACTTTCAAAACATGTTCTTTCCACTTGAGCACTTGATATCAGCTCCTCATTTGCTCCCTCTTTCCCTCACCCACCCTCCCTCATGAACTCTTGATAATTTATAAATTATTATATTTTCATGTCTTATGCTGACTTATGTCTCCTTTCACCTCTTTTTCTGTTGCCCGTTGTGTGGATCATTGTGATTGGCTCACCCTTCCCCTTCCCCTCCTGGTATCACTACTCTCATTCTTGGTCCTGAAGGGTTTATCTGTCCTGAATTCCCTGTGTTTTCAGTTCTTATCTGTACTTGGGTACATGCTGTGGTCTAGTGGGATTTGAAACGTAGGATTTTGGTCATGATAGTGGGGGAGGGGGGCAAAGAGTAATGACCAAGAAGAAAGTCATATGTTTCAACGGTGCTAGACTGCACCTTGACTGGCTCATCTCTTCCTTATGCCCCTTCTGTAAAGGGATGTCAAATTGTCTACAGATGGGCTTTAGGTCTCCACTCCACTCTCCGCTTTGGGTCTCCACTCTGTACGCTCCCTCATTCACATCAATATGATTTTTTTGTGCTGGACCTTTGATGCCTGATACCTGATCCCATGCATACCTCATGATCACACAGGCTGGTGTGCTTCTTCCATTTGGACTTTGTTGCTTCTCAGCTAGATAGCCACTTGCATATCTTTAAGTTTTTAAGACCTCAGATGCTATATCTTTTGAATGCGAGGCACCATCAGGTTTCTTTACTACATTTGCTTTTGAACTCATTTTGCCTTCAGTAATCATGTCAGGAACGGGCATCACTGAATGCCAGATCATTAGAACAAAGTGTCCTTGCACTGAGGGAATGCTTGTGTAAAGTACCAATTCCATCTTCTATTTTAATACTAAACCTATAAGTCTATGTTCATATATCTATTTGCCTATTGTTATATAAATATATTTACATATATGCATACCTATGTTTAGACTTCTACAAATGTGCTTTGCTTCCTAGCTCCTTCCTCTATTTCCTTTTACTTTCCTCTTGTCCCACTTTCAGGCTCAGCCTTCATTTGGGTTTCAGTAATTCCACTCGGTTACATTGCCCTTGATCAAGCCCTACCAGTCCTCCAACACCCCCCTCACCATTAATTTTAGATCGCTTGTTGTCCCTGGGTTGTCCCCAGGTAGGTTGACACTATAACTGGTTGACACTACTGATTTCTCCTTTCCCCTACCCCCCTCTCTCTCATGTACCCCTGGAAGCTTCAATTCAATTGTTTTATTTTCTGGATTGTTTATCTTGCCTATCTTATGCAGAGACAATGACAACAGCACAATGAAGACAAAGCAAAACAATCATAATAACAACAAAAACAGCCACAAAAAGAAGCGTATAAATAGTTGTAGGTATGTTTGTTGACTTTTAGGAGAATTTTCTGGTTGAGTCTGATGGGTTGACATACCCTGGTAAACACTTATTTGGCTTTGGCTTATTTCAAGAATTATGAAGAATTCTCCAATGTTGGAGACTGCTTTTCAGTTTCCATACATTGTTATAGTCACAACAATTATAGATTATTTTTACAATGAAGAAATTAAATGTTGGACTCTCAACAAAATTGAAAGTATGGTTGCATATTTAAACTTGTTGCTCAATTTGATCTATTTTTAGCAGGTCACATATCAAAGTTTGTTAGCACATGAAGGAGAAGCTCATTACATATATATATTTAATATACGAAGTGTAAATAAACATAATATGTAATTGAGTTTGACTAGTAATTTTTAGTGAACTAGATATAGCTTGCTATTTCAGCTTGTCTATAGATTTCATTCCAATGTATCTTTTTTTGGGGGGGTATCACTGCGCTCCGGTGGGAGTGGGAGGCCCAGCTTTGCTCCTGGAGAGCCGCTGCTGGATTTGAACTGCCAAGCCAGTGGGCTGCAGTACCGCACACAACCACTATGTCACCGGGGCTCAGCCCCCAATGTATCTTATACACAACAGCTAAGTACTGTTGCTTAGTTCTTGAGTTATGTATTGTACTTTGGGTAAAATTATTTTCTCTTTCTTTTTCTTTTTAATTTTTTAATTTTCTGTTTCAACAATCTATATGCACTTTGTCTCATACTATTAACTACAATTCCCACAAAGGAATAATAAAAGCTCACTTTCTCTCTTGATTGACAGTTTCCATTTGCCTCTCTTTCTTGCCTTTTGAACTTTGTTTTTGTCTAGTGTGGCTCTTAGGGTCTGAAACGGTTGAGGTGGTGGAAGAGCATGTTCCTCATGGATGTACTTCCTCCCCCCTTTTATGGACTCTAATCTCTGGGATTGGGTTCAGTCCTATATAATTTATCAGATAAGTGAATCTTGTCAGTTTTCTGATTTTGAATTTTAGCCTGCATGTTCTCCCCCTCTCTACTGTGATCTGCAAAGAAGCAGTCAGTAGTGTTGCCCTGCACCATCTTCTTGTCTCTGGCTAATGGAGGCTGGAATTCACATGACCCAATAGTCTCTTAGACTACTTGTTTCCTTGAAGCTTTGCTTGTCTTCACTCTTCATTGTTCCACATAGGAAAAGAGTTGCTTGTTAGCTACTCAAAAACGTGTACAACACTAGTCGTTACTTGCCAAGGTAGGCTGCAAAACATTGACTTTATGGAATATGTTATATCAATTGACCTATATGTCTCCTGAGACTGGATTTGTGTTAGTCCGAGTAGACTAGAGAAACAAATTTATAAAAATGCATATGTATGTAGGAGACTGTCTTATAGGAAAAGTAATTTTACATAAAGAAAGCTTTCTAACCTAGTCCAGTCCAAACCCACAAGTGTGATATTAGCCCATATATCTGATACCAGTCTGTAAAGCCTTCTTCAGATTCACGAAACACATGCTATGATGTCAGATACAAGAGAGTCACAAACCAGATGGGTAGAATGCCTTTGGATCCAGTGGTTTTGTAAATATCTCAGTGCTGGCAGGGGTCTCCAAGTGGCTCCTCCGGCTTCACAAGTCTGGCTGCAGCCACGTGGATTGTCTGGCTCAGGGCACTAGGATAGCTCCATGTGGTTTCTCCTCAAGCATGTCTTATAGGAAATACACTTTGTCAGTAGAGAGTCTCTAAGGAAGTGAACCGAGAGAGGCTGAGTCCGTTCCTCCAAGAAGGAATGACGACACTTCTCAGAACTCTCAGGAGAAGGCCACACCCACACAGAGGTTTCATTGGCTATCTCCAGAGCGACAGGCTAGACTCCACCCCTCCACTCTTAATCCCCCAATTGACACCAGATTAGATGACTGCCACAGGATTTAAACTCTCAAATTCAGTGAATAGCATGGATGTTTTCAAAGTGTTTTATTTTGGCTACGTGTTCTTTGTATATTCTACTCTACACCTGATAATTTTTTTGGCATGTGGGGAAAAAAAGCACATGAAGAAATATGCTCTGCTAACTAGTAGATGCTTATGTTCTCACATATCCCACCCCCACAGTTGTTCAGATCATACATCTATGATCTGTGTTCCCACTTTTTAAATGTAAAATCATATTTAATTATTTTATCATGCAAATAGCATCAGTACAGTTTGCACTTGGTTGCTAGCCTAAAGTCTGCAGTTTAAAAAAAAATCATTTTATTGGGGCCTTATACAACCCTTATCACAATCCACACATACATCCACTTTATAAAGCACTTCTGTGCATTTGTTTTCCTCATCGCTCTCAAAACACTTGCTTTCTACTTGAGCCCCTAATATCCCCTCCTCATTTTTCCTCTCACTCCCTGCTTGCCCCTTCCCCATAAGCCCCTGATAATTTGTAATTTATTATTATCTTGTCATACATTACACCCCCTGATGTCTCCCTTCCCCCATTATCTGCTGTCCATCTCCTCCCAGGGAGGAGGTCATATGTAGGTCCTTGCAATCTGTTCACCCCTTCTACTCACTCTTTCCTCCATCCTCCCATTATCGTCTTTCTCACCACTGGTTCTTAGGAGGTTCTTCGGGATTAAGTTCCCTGTTTTTCTAGTTCCTGTCTTTACCAATGTACAACCTCCGGTCCTGTCGAAGTTGTAAAGTAGTACTGGAATTATGACAGTGAGGTAGGGGGTGGGAGTGGAGAAGGAAGTATTTAAGAACTAGAGGAACATTGTATGTTTCATCATCGCTACACTGCCCCGTTCCCTCCCTGTGCCTTCTGTGAAGGAATGTCTAGTTGCCCACATATCTGTACTCCCCCTCATTCACAATGATATGCTTTTTTGTTCTTTGATGACTCAGACCTGATCCTCTCAACACCTCATGATCACTCAGGCTGCTGTGCTTCTTCAATATGGGCTTTGTTGTTTCTCAGCTAGATGGCTGCTTGCTTATCTTCAAGCCTTTAAGACCCCAGACACTATATCTTTTGATAGCTGGGCATCATCTGCTTTCTTCACCACATTTGCTTATGCATCCACCTTGTCCTCAGCAATTGTGTTGGGAAGATACGCATCTCAGACTGTTGAATTATTAAAACAAGGTGTGCTTGTATTTGGGGAGTTCTTGATTAGGGATTCACTGTCCATGTGTATCTTTAATATTAACCCTATAAATATATGTACAAAATCTATTTCCCCTCCATAGTATATAGATGTATTTACATATGTATATGCCTATGTTTAGATCTCTATAAATTCTCTTTGTCTCTGAGTTCTTTCATCTATTTCTTTTTACTTTCTTCTTGTTCCATTATCATGTTCAGCCTTCATTTGGGTTTCAGGAATTCCTCTCGGCTATACTGTCCTTAATGCAGCCCTGCCAGACCTCCTGCACCCTCCTCACCATCACATTTTGCTTACTTGATCCCTTGTCCCTGGGCCGGTCAACATACCCTCCTTTTCCCCTATCTCCCCCTCTCCCATGTTCCTCGAGAATTGTCATCCTATTTTTCTCTTTTCCAGATTATGTATCCCACCTATTCCTTCCAGATAGAGATGCAATAACAATATGCCCCCTACACACAACAATAAGAACTAAAACAGTAACTACATCAACAGCAACAAAAAAGGCAGCAACAACAAACCCTATATGTAGTTCAAGGTCTTTTGCAGTCCTTGACAAGTGTTTTCTAGTCAAGGCTGATGGGCACCACGCCCTGAACCCACAGTCTGTTTTTGGTATTCCCTGGGGACGTCATTGCTCTGTTCCCCTTGCTGCTGCATGACATACCCCAGTGTCTGATTTGGCATGGTGAGCCAGGGCAGGCACGAAGCAGTCTCTAGTGCTGCCCCTCCTGGCGTGTGGGTCAGTGAGGAACATCGTGTCTCGTGGTGGAGCCGTCCCTATGGTCCTCTGTGCATTGGCTTCTCTGAGCAGAAATAATATCCTCAGGACTTGGGGGGCCAGGATCTGCTTCACGCTTTTTTCCCTACCCCCTGGTTGACACCAGTGTGCTGTGATCAGGCATGTCCCTTCCCTTGAGCTGTAGCTACACCGCTGTCTTCCGAAGTCGATTCTTCTGGGTTGTGGCGGGAGGGGGGAGGTTGGCTCCTGTCCACATGGTTGGTTATGGGGGCGGCCCCTCAGGCCTCTCTACTTGTTTCCTGCTTCACATCAGGGTGTTGCATTCTTGTCTTGGGTTGTGGTGGAGTCCCTCTTTCTCTCTGGAGATATGAACAGCACCCTTCCCTTGGGCGGGTTGGTGCTCTGTTCCCCCATCTACCCAAGTCTTTTTTTCCTGCTCTTTTCCATCCATTTTAGTGAGCTATCATATTTTTCCTGAGTTTAATCTCGTCCCTGCATATTACCTGCACCTCACCCCAGAGACCTATGTATCCAGAAGCTTTTTCCCTAGGCCCCTCTTGGAGTTTTTTGGAGCTTATCTTGGCAGACTCATGTTGTACTTGTCCTTTTGTGCTCGGTTTACTTCACTTAGCATAATTTCCTCCAGTTCTTCCCATGGGGTGATGTGTTTCAGGTGTCCACCACTGCTTTCTTGGGATGCACAATATTCCATATTATGCATTTACTGTGAATTTTTGATCCATTCATCTATTGATGGAAATTTGGGTTGTTTCCAGTTTCTTGCGATTGTGAACTGTGCCATCACGAACATTGGAGCACAGATGTCTGGCCATGGTTTGTTTCTTTTCTTTTCTGGGTATGTGCCCAGGAAGGGGATTGCTGGATTGTAGGGTAGCTGGGTTTCCATATTGCCACATCAATTTCCATAATGGTTGTACATGCCTGCTGGTCCACCAGCACTGGAATAGAGTTCCTATCTCTCCACAGCCCTTGCAACACTTGTTAGTTTCTGATTTTTTGAATTGAGCTGTCTTTGAGAGTGTTAGGTGATAGGTCATTGTTCAGATTCCAAATTCATGTGGAGATGGAAGAAGCCAAGAATTAGCAGAGAACTCCTCAAGAAGAAGGACAAAGTCGGAGGGTTTGCTTTACCTGACTTTAGTACCTATTATACAGCGACAGTGGTTGAAACAGTATGGTATTGGTATAATGATATATATTTCAGACCAATGGAAAAAGAATTAAAATCCCCCAAATAAAATCAGCAGCATACAGACAGCTGATTTTTGATAAGGGCCCTAAAACCATCAAATCGGAAGTGGATGCCCAACTTCAATTAATGGTGCTGGAAAAAATGGATACATACCTGCAGAAAAATGAAGGAAGACCCTTACCTTACTCCATGAACAGGAATAAACTCAAAAGTGGATCACAGACCTAGAGATAAAAACCCCAAATATTAGGACTATCCGTGAGGGCACTGGAACAAATCTGAGAACTTTGACTCAGGAATACATAGGCTATTGAAAATAGAGAAAGACAAATAAAGAGGCGGCACAAATTGACCAGTGGCATATACTGAAGATAAAATACTTGTGTACATTGAAAGAATTCACCAAGAGAGTAATAAGAGACATCACAGATTGGGAAAACGTCTTTAGCAATGATGCGTCAGACAACGTCTTATTACTAAACTCTATAATACTCTGCTAACTTACCACAAGGAAAAAAAACAATTTTCCACTGAGGAGGTGGGCAAAGGACCAGAACAGAAGTTTCTCAAGGGCAAAAATCCAAATGGTCAACAAATATATGAGAAAATGTTCCAGATTCCTAGCCTTAAGAGAAATATCCACTTTTAAAACATTGTTTGTACTGTGATTATAGGATTATTGAATCCAAGAGCAATCCAAAAAGCTTGTTGAGAAGTGGGATTAAAAGATAATGGGAATCAACAAACTTTTGGAAGCTCCCTCACTGAAGTCAATACTTATCTATTATCTAGTTAGTCTTTTTCCTCCCCTTCCTAGTAAATGTCAAAGACTTCTCTTTTTTCTAGGTGATAACATTTTTCCTCCAGTTGCATTCATGTTGTGAGATATTTCACAGATTGTGGCTTTTTCATGTTGTATAGTATCCTGTCCTGTGCTTCTTTCCTTCACCTATCCATTCATTGATAGACATATAAGTTGCTTCTTATCTTCCTGAAGTAGATGATTCTGATTCTGGGGGTCACTGCAATGCTTTTGGAAATCAAAAAAGAGGAGACCTATACTTTATGCTAGAGTATGGATTATAGTGCAAAAGTATTTAATTGGAGTATTTAATTTAAAAGGAGGCAGTAGGCCAAATAATTCGGGGAGCTTTTGCTCTAAGGGGTTAGGGTTTCTCCTTCTCTTCACTGTCTCTGTGTCCCCTTGCAGTTTTTATGTGGCTTCAAATTATGGGTTTACTTGGACATACTGTTCTTGCTCTGCCTTTCAGAATTAGTCTGGTGTATTTCTCCTTGGGTGTCCTGTGTCAGTCTTTGGATTTCCATACCCAGCTCCATTGCAATTTCTTCCTCAGAAAGGTGTTCTTTATTATTTTTTTTCAATTTTGGCTGCTCAATTTGAGCCACTTTGTCTTGTGGTGTGATTTGGTGTTTGCTATCTTTAAGGTGTTAAAGCATTATTATATTCATTTATTCATTGTATGTTAATTTGCAGTATCGTGGTTTAGCTATCTTTCTGTTTTGTTTTGAAGTATCTCTGTAAAGCAGATAGCTAAGCTACTGTTCATATTGATTTTTCCACTCTCCATCAATCACTTGCCACTTGTTTCTGGGTAACTGGGTAGGACTGGATGTGTAAGTGTGGATGATTTTTGCTGGGATCTCAGGTCTACTGAGGGAGGGTTGGACAGGGATTGAAAGCAGTCTGTAGTTAGGCCAGTGGCATAGAAGCAGGTAATGCCATTTGCCAAGTTGCTGGGGCAAGAGCTATGGCACATGTGGCTGGTTACTTGCCATATCTCTGCTGCCTCCTGTCTGGTCCTGGGTTGAGTAGTGGCTTGGCACATGCACATTGTGATACTGCTGCCTGGCACAGGGGACCCGGAGCTCCTTTTTATAAGGAGTCTTATTTGAGGTGAATGATCTTCACGAGGACAGAGCCCTGGTGGTGTTGCGGTGATGATGCAGTGGCCTGTGACCTGCATGGCGGACAGTTCAAAACTCCCTCCAGCCACTCCCAGGGATATAGACTGGGTTTTGTTCACTCCCAACAGTGACAGTCCAGAAAGCCACTGAGCATCACTATGAGGCAGCACTGTCTCATGGAAATGAGTGTGTTTTGAAATTTGGTTATCTCTGGAAGAACGACATTGAAATGGGAAAACTAAAGGTGTATTCTGATACTTCTTAGTAGGAAAGTAGGAAGTTACAGCTGTTCCCACCCCAAAAATTGGCAATAAAATACTATTTCTTTGTATAAAAGGAATAGTTTGCAATTTCCATAATTTAAATTAGCATGAATTAGAATGTTTAATTTTATGAAGCTTTAATGTTCACCTTTCTTTAATAAATCACTGATAGCATTGATAGATTGATATTATTGGTATCACATACAAGTAATATTTACTTAGGATCATGCAAAAATGGTTCCAATAACACATTGACAGGGAGCTGACAGAAATTCAGGCTTGATTCAGCAGAAGACATAGAAGAAAGCATGTCATTGCTGATGCAAGTTGGATCTTGGCTCAGCAGAGAACACCAGAGATGTTAACTTGTGTTTCATTAACAATGCAAAGGCTTTAGACTGTGTGCACCATGATAAATTTTGGATAGCTTTATGAAGAAAGGACATTCAGTAATATTTTATTGTGCTCACAAGGATCTTGTACATGGATCTGGAGGCAGTTGTGTGAACAGAACAAGGATATACTGCCAGGTGTAAAATCAGGAAAGGTGAGAATCAGGGTTGTATCCTCTCACTGTACTTGTCCAGTCTTTATCCTGGATTGTATGAAGAAGAGGAAGGCAACGGGATTGGAGGAAGGCTTATTGACAATCTGTGGTATATAGATGACACAGCCATGCTTGCTGAATATTAGGAGGAATTAAAGCACTGTTGATGAAATAAGGATTGTGACATTCAATATAGATTACAACTTAGTGTAAGGAAAACCAAATCTTCACAACTGGACCAATCAAAGACATCATGGAAAATGAAGGAGAGGGTGAAGTTGCCAAGGGTTTTGTCTTACTTGCACTGACCATCAATGCTTCTAGAAGCAGCAGTTGAGAGATCAAAAGATGTGCTGCACTAGGTAACTCTAGTGCACAAGACCTTTTTAGCATATTGAGGGGCTCAGATATTATGTTGAGGACTGAGATTCTCCTCAGTCCATGGTATTCTTCATTGTGTCATTTGCATGTGAAAGCTGGAAACTGAGTGTAGAACACCTAGAAGAAAAGAATGGATGCATTTGAATTGTGGTGTTAAAAGAGAATATTGAATGTACCATGGACTGCTAAAACAATAAATCTGATATACACTGAAAGAAGGAAGACCTTTAAGGGTATTTTGTAGAGGCAAGAATGGACATATTGTCAGGAGAGATCAGTCTCTGTAGACGGCCATTGACAAAATGGTTTGACGCTGTGGCTCCATCAATGGGTTGAGGAACAGGGACAACTGTACAGATAGTGCAAGACTGTGCAGTGTTTCATTTTGTTGCGCAGAGGGTTGCTGTGGGCTGAAGCCACCTCAATGGCACTTAACAGGAACAACAGTATGCTGTTGACATTGCAAATACGTGTGATGGAAGGGCTTCATGAGCTTGGCCTCCCTCAGTGCAAGAACCCTTCTTGCTAACCATCTGGTATTCTGTGATGCTCACCATCTTGGCACTGAAGACAAGATGAGTGCATAATGTGGTGAAGGAAATGGATGGTGCCTGGCTATCAAAAGATGTACTAGTTTGGATCTTAAAGACTTGAAGCTAAACGAAGTCATCTAGCAGAGAGGCAACAAGCCCACATGGAAGAAACACAGTAGGCTGTGTGATCAGCAGGTTTCCTGGGACAGGGTAACAGGTATCAGAAGACTCACAAGCATACAAATAAGGAACATTTTGGGGGGCTGAGCTCCAATGGTGTAGTGGTTTTGCGTGGGACTGTGACCCACTGGGATGGAGGTCCAATTCCAGCTCCACAGGAGCAAAAGCTGGGCCTCCTACTCCCACCATCAGAGAGCAGTGATACCTCAAAAAAACCAAAAAACATATTTTTGAAAATGGGGGGGGGGGGTCAGAGCAGAGACCCAAAACCCCTCTGTAGACAACGGGACATACCCTCACAGAAGGGTCACATGGAAGGGATGAGTCAACCAGGGTCCTGTTAAGAACTGATGAAACACACTGTATTCCTCTGATTCTTTGATTCCTCCGGCCTCCCTATCACGATCCCAATTCTACCTTTCACTGTGAGCTACACCAGAGCATATGCAAAGGCACAGGTAAGAGCTAACTGAACATGGAATCCAGGAATGGGAATAGCCATTGCAGAAGTGTAGGGGAAGGTGGGGAGAGGGAGAAGGAAAGGGGAACAAATTGCAATGATCTGCACGTAACCACGCACCTTCGGGAGGTGGGGGGTGGACAACAGAAACCTTGGGGCCAGGGAAGAAAGCAGTCAGTGTAGGATATGAAAACAATAATAATCTATAATTTTTCTGAGTGTCACAAGAGTGAGGGTGGGTAGGAGGGGCAAAAAAAGAGTAGTTAATACCAAGGGCTCAGTAGAAAGTAATGTCTAGAAAATAATTATGGCAGCATATGTACAGATCTGCTTGGTACAATTGGTATGTGGATTGTTGTAAGAGTCCCAATTAAATGATCTTTTAATTTAAAAAAGTTGAAGATTTGCATCAATTTTTGTGTACCTTAGGAAAAAGTCCAGGCAATACAGTTCTTTAAAAATCAGCGATTGAGAAACCACAGAGTACTATTTTGCTGATGTACTTAATGTCATCATGAGTCAGAGTTGACCTGGTTTGATATAATATTCATCAGGTTTCCTAACCTAAGCATGTTAAATCTTGAAGGGTTTATTTGAATGACAAATTAGGGCTTCACAATGTGCATAAACTTTTACCATCTGAGTGTCTTAAAATCCACATGGGTTATTTATATTTTTTCAAATTGAATTGTTCTTCAGATTTTCTTTTCTTAATATGTCTCATACTCATCTCTTAAGCTAATAATTTATGTTATAAATGTAATAAAATGTGCTTCATGATTTAGATTTTATTTTATTTGCAATATTTATCATATGGAGTTTCCCCAGACTTACAAAATATGTATTTGTATTCTAAAATTATATTCAATAACTATTTATCCAGAACACAAAATTGAACTGAGCACCTGACATTCATAACTTGAAAATTTGAATATAGATGACTTCATATTATTGCCTAAGGTTTTGCATGTGAGGGCGAGATAGTAGAATAGAAATTGTTAATTTTAATAAAATTAACTTTGTGTTTTTTCACTACTTTATTTCCTCATACAACTTCCCTTGGGCATGTCTGTTGAAATAAAGTGCCTTATTTGAAGTAAAAAAGGATGAATTCTTGGTATTATCAGGTGGTTCTATTGGTTGAACTTAAATTACTCCACAATGCTCCTGCAAAACATTAGAAAACCCTGTGGTCTTTGGGGCATGTTCTGAATATCTATTTTTTTTATTTTAAGTATATAAAAGATAAACAATTGATTGGAAACACACCTCTAAAACACACCTCTAATGTCATTGCATATAAATTCTTTCCAAATCATGTGTGTAATCATTTAGCAGACCAGAGTCATTGCTGTCTGTAGGTTCCATTGAGTGAGTTCTTCCTCATATCTGCCCTAAGTACAACTGTTCTTATGTTTGAACCCATTGTTGCCGCCACCATGTTAAGCCATCTTAGCAAGCTGCCCCTTTACTTTACCAAGCATGATGTCTTTCTCTAGGGATGGGACTCTCCTGAAAACATGCCCAGTGTATGTAAGATGAAGTCTCACCACCCAAAGCAAGACCAAACTCTGAGCGTTGATTCCAGCTCCTTGCACTCCTAGAGGACAGCAGAGAACTGCTGCCGTGAAGCAAGACTGTGACTCTTTCTGCAAAGAGAAAGTTCCATTTTTCTCTTGAAGAGCTGCTGTGGGGGGTGGGGGTCCAGCTGCCCAAGGTAGGGGTAGTTGTCCACAGCATAGCCCGACACACCATCAGGCCCTCAGAGATAGTGCTAAATGCTTAATGTTTATGCATATTATTTTACAACATCTGTTGAGAAACAAGAATGAAATTCTTCTCCTTTAATCTTAAAGTCTTTCTTGGGGTGCTCAATTTATTGTCACTGAGTGAAATTTTGTCAGTTAAAAAGAATTTGGACTGTACTCAGTGATTATACTTTAGGATTAAAATAATGATGTCTTTGTTTTTTGGGGGGCATCACTGCTCTCTGGTGGTGGGAGTAGGAGGCCCAGCCTTGCTGCTGGATTTGAACCTCCAACTCAGTGGGCCGCAGTCCCGCACACAACCACTACGCCACCAGGGCTCAGCCCCAAAATAATGACGGTTTTAAGGCTTTCATTTCAATTGGATCCATAATCAACACTCGTGGAAGCAACAGTCAAAAAATCAAATGGGGAATTGCAGTGGGAAAATTTATGATAAGAGAGCTCACGAAAATGCTGAAAACAAAGATGTAATTTTGAGCACTACCATGCACCTGACTTACGTATTTGCAATTGTTTCTTATACATACAGAAACTGAATAGTTAATATAATTAATATAAAGGATCAAAGAAGAATTGATGCATTTCAATTAGGTTGTTAGAAAATATTCTATGGACTCCCAGAACAAAGAAAAAAATCCATTTTCAAATAAGTATAACTTGAATATTCATCAGGAGCAACAGTTTTGAGAGTTCACGTCATGTACTTCAGACATACTATCCAGAGAGAGCAGTGTTCGAAGAAGGGCATCTTTCTTAGTAGCTCAGGTTAGCTTAAAAGAGGACAATTCACAGGAGATGAACTGCTACAGTGCCTGTAACAATGGACTCAGATACAGCAATTGTGAGACTGGGTACGTCTAGGCAGCGATTCACCCTGTTGTACCGAAGGTCCCTATGAATCAAAAAATTTGAAGACATCTACCAGTAACAATTTCAGGAGACTAGACTCACTAAGACTCTATAAAATTAATTAATAATTGATAAAGAGTCATTTGCATAAAGCATGCTGAAGTCCTGTAGCAATGACTCATTTTTATGTAATTAATTAATGACTCACTTTCATTATTGCATGCAGGAGCAGGTGGCAGTTCTCCAAATGGCAATGCCAAAGACTAAGTGCTTGAAAAATAATTTAATAAAAAAAAAATCTAGATAACCTTATTGCTGCTCTCAGGAAAGTCTATCAAGGAAAAAAAGAGGATGTGGGAGAGAAGGAAACAGAAGGAGGGACTATGGAGGAAAGAAGCAGTGTGAGGCAGGTCATAAATAGAGAGACGATGCGACCAGAATGTGCGCTCTGTTTGACCATAAACTTAAAAACTTCCTGAGCTTTCTCTACTGGAGTGTGGTTCATTTCTGCTTTGCTTACCACTACTCTCCATGCATCATGATGAAGTGTTGATCCTACCATAAAATTGCCTGGAATCAGGTTCATTATATAATAAATATTTTTATATTAGCAGGAATAACTTTCCAACTTTTTCATTTGCTTTGATGTCAATTTATGACTCAAGGAACGATTGCTTGGAAATGGAGCTATTGTGTTGCTCTGCTGAAAGTTCGTGTGCAGAACAGCCTTAATATGTTACATTTGTCTGACTTATTGTTGGGCCCCTCCAAGAAGGCTCCATAGCAGAGAGCATAATTCTTAGCAGACAGAAGATCTATTCATTATTTCTGCTATAATTACAGAGAAGTCATTATTGATAAATCAAACTAAACTAATTATTCTCTGAAAAGCAAAGGTTATTTGTGGCTTTCGAAAGCCATGGAAGATTCTGTGTGTAAAATCTGTTAGCTCGCTCACTCTCACTCGCTGGGACAGCACAGAAATCTCAAATGCAACTTTTCACATCATTTCCCCCAACAAACTTCATTTCTACCATCAAGAGTGGTGAAATTGCAGGCCTTCAAATAGAACATGTGGAACAAAAATCATTTTATGAGAATGAGGATGTAACATCAATCCCCCACCCCAACCTCAAGCTAAAGGAAACAAAATAAGGAGCTTTTATAGCTTGGAAGACAATCCACAGGAGGTAAATTCCCCCCTATAGCAACACCCTACTGAAAAGTGTGTGCTAAGAAAGCATTTCAATTACCAGCAAGCTGAACATGATTCACAATTCTCCAGGAAACCTTTTTTTCCACTTCTCTGAATATGTAGAAAATTACTTGAAGAAATAACTATAGAAACGACTGCTAAAATCAGCAGTTGAAAATGGAGAGCGTAATGTTGAATGGCATCTTTCTAAAACTTAAATTTTATTGGAACCTCGCTAATATAGGATATTGATGGATTCCATATTTGAAGGTAATATGACTGACTGGTGTCATTGCTGTTAGCCCGGGACATAATGGTGCCTGGAAGGACCCATATGGAACGAGGAGTCTATTTTACTGTACTTTTGAAGAATGTCTTTTGGCTCAGGGAAATGGTTGTTTTTGGCTTATCTTCTTCCCTTGAAAATGCCCAAGGCTTTTGCTAAATGTGAATGACCTTATTTCTGATTGCTGTGTTCCAGGTCGGTCTATCTGCTGTTGTTATTTCCCAAAAGTCGACAGTTGCTCCACATTGTTTCAAATTGTGTTCCTGTGTTCTTAAAGCTTTTCTTCAGACTGCTGTGCTGATAGCCATTGCAGGGCATTTTAGGAGCAAAGCACTCGCAATCTTGCAAAATATAATAGAAAAAAACACAAAAATTACTTCACTCTGTACACACACAATCCGACTACATTTGCTATAAAATGTCCCTAAAGAATGTTGCTGAATATTTGCATCAAGAAAAATCTCTTTAATTACAAGATAGCAAAACAATGGTTTCTACATTAAAATAACACCCTAGGTTGGGAGTGGTTTGAATAATCCCCAAAAGAGAACTTTCATTCTTACTTAAATTGAAACAATGTTGCCATGTCTACATTGCAAAAGAGAATAGAGAAGATCTTTAGTTAGCTGGCTCGAATTCTTGGGATTATATAGAGTTCAATTTGAATGAAGCGAAGTACACCACAAGTCACATAGAGAGGATTGAGCTGTACATCAATAGGTTTTCATATTTCCTTACATAAACAATATATGTATATATATATATATATATATATATATATAGCTTACTGAAAATTACCTGAAGAAATAACTATAGAAAATCAGAAAGCTAACACCAGCAATGGAAAATGCAGAGTAATGTTGAATAAATTGTTAAAATTTTAAATTTATTGAAATATCATAAGCATATGATATTGGAGGGATCTTTTTGCATTAATCAAAAATTTGTGGCTTCGAGTTCTTATGCATTTTTTCAACCTTGACACTGCATCGGCTCATCTTTCCAGGAAAGCTATGGCTGTGGCACGAGAATTTCAATGGAAACTTGGAGTCTACCTCACAGTGCTCATCTTGCACCATTGCATTTCTTTGTTCCTCAAACTTAAAAAAATAAAAAGAAGATTAAAAGGAGCATCATTTGAGGCCCTCAAGACTAATGTGGAATAAACTAAAGAGTGCGGTATTATTCAGAAAAGGGTTAGAAGAAAATGATGCCATCAGAAGTGCATAGTCCTAGATAGTCACTATGTCAAGAAATGATAGCACTTTGATATATTTTGTTTAATAAAACTTTCTAGGATTCTATAGAAATAATGTGTCACTTACTCTTATATATGCAAGAATATGAATGTATGTATATATGTCTACATTCCATATATTGTCATATCCATCACATATATTCATCTGATGACCATATAATTTTTAAGATATATATGTTTATATATATGCATGCACACCTATTAGAGAAACCTGAGTGCTGATTTCTTGTGATGACTATGATATTGCTATATTGGCTTTCTTAAAAAATAATCTTTATTATTTATTGTCCAAGTAAATAAGGGAAGTAGCATCCCTTATGACACATGCTAAATATATAGAAAGATATGGTGTGACATGAAATATTAGATTGTGTTCATGGAAATAAAACTATTTCCAAGTGCAAGAGTCAAGTGTCTGTGGTGTAAAGATTATCTCAACCCATGAAAATCACATCTTCCCTATTGAGAAGTTTGAATTATATTCTGTATGTTATTGGAAATTAAAAAGGTGTATAAAATTGTAACATTTTCATTTTAAAATTTTACTTTTCAAATAGTCTATGGCAAAAGTATTAGTTGGTTACCTGCTCCTGATATGTCATAAAACACATTCAAACTAAAATGGTATTGAAGATTTCCTTCTGTTCCACTATAGACCCCAAAATATTGCAACTTAATCCTAGCTATGAAATCTAAAAATACTAAACAATTTATGAAAGAATTTTGACATCATTTCAAGTGATTATCTAGAATGATAAGCATGATTCTGGCCAATGCTTTCCTGGATAATAAGATGACAAGGGACTGGAAAGCTACCATTTAGCTGTATTCTTCTAGATCGCTATACTTCTAAATGCAGAATTACAGGATAATAAATACGTAGTTCATTACTCAGCAGCAAATTTTCTGAAGTAAATGGTGACCAAAGCAGTGAAATAACATCTTATTATTGCAGTTATACATTAATATATACCATCTATATCAATCTATCTAGGAGTCGGGCAGTGCAGTGGTACACAATAGGCTGTATGCTGGGCATCTTGAAACCAGTACCAGCAGCTCTCGGGGCAAAAGACGGTGCTCCCTGCCCTGTCAACACAGCCGTGGAATCCACAGGAGGTGGCTATGGGTCAGCATGGACTTGATGGCTGTGAGTTTGTTTTCATATCATTATGTCACCTATATTTTTAATCTGATAAGGAAGTGAGCAGAACCCTTTGGAGATGGCTGCTTTGAAGAATGTGTTTTCTCTTCATCGTAAGCAGTGGGCACAGGTGGTTATTACAGTGAAGCGACTGGGCACATCTAGAGTTAGATGCAATAAGCACAACCCGGAATAGTTCACTGTAATTAATTACTGGCTTTAGATTTGAGAGAAAGAACAAAATAGATATTATATCGATGGGGTGGAGACTGAAGAGTGAAGTGTCATAACAATTTTAACAGTCTGCTTTTGCTTCAAATCAGACCTAAAAGGAAGTATCTTCTGCAGAATAAAGTGATGGAAATATAGCCTGCAATACCAGGAATGTGCATTCTTGAAAATCTGGGCTGAGCCTCAGTGGCACAGTGGTAGGGTGCAGCACTGTGGCCCACAGGGTTGGTGGTTCAAATCCAGTAGCTGCTCTCTAGGAATAAGGCTGGGCTTCCTACTCCCAACAGGGCAATGATGCCCACAAAAAAATAAATTGGGCTAAGCCCCGGTGGCGTAAGTGGTTGAGTGTGGGACTGCGACCCACGGGCTTGGCGGTTCAAATCCAGCAGCGGCTCGCAAGAGCAGCACTGGGTAGCGCCCACAACCACCAGAGGCAGTGATGCCGCCCCCAAAAAAGAAAATCAATTATGAGAGCACATGAAATAAACCAAGCCATTTTTACTACTTATAAATTTATCTAAAATAAGGTCAATGAACCAAAACAAATATTTTATTTCAAAATCAAAAATTTGAATTCTCCCTTTATTAAGTCATTCTTCTGTATAGAACCTTATAATAGTTCCCCATCACCCAAATGATAAAATTTATCAACTTGTTGGCTGAGGCCCAGTGGTGTAATGGTTGAGTGAGGGACTGCAGCCCACAGGCTTGGTGGTTGAAATCCAACAGCAGCTCTCCAGGAGCAAGGCTGGGTAGCTCCCACGACCACCAGAGTGCAGTGATGCCCCCAAAACAAATACAAAACAAACAAACAAAAATAAACAAACAAAAAATTTATCAACTTGTCGGGTGCTTTGGTAGCCAGCATAAGCACTGAATTGTTAATCACAAGGTTACTGGTTCAAACCTACCAGCTTCTCTGTTGGACGCAGGTGAGGCTATCTGCTCCTGTGAGAATGTCTAGGAAGCCCCAGGGAGCAGCTCTCCTTTGCCCTATGGAGTCACATGAATCTTATCAGCTCTATGGTAGTGGCAGGGTTTTTTGGTGTATCTGCTTTGTTTGTTTGGGGTTAGCTTGAAGAACAGGCCATTACACAGAACTCTAGCTTTATCTATTACTTCTGACTAGGTATACACTGGGACAGAATTGGTAATAGATTTCCCACTTCTGTGGGGTCAATTATGACTTACTGCAACATTCTAGGGTAACAGAGCTGCTGGGTAGATTTGAACTACTGGTTAATACCCAATGCACAGACAGTTAGGACTTCAGGATCTGGTGGGAATACTAACACAAATATGACTGGTGCTTTTCCCCACAGCTGTTTTTCTAGAATGCATTTTTTTTCTATGTTGGATTGTGAAAGCTTATTCATCTATAAGCCTGGCTCCCAGAAGTGCTCTGAACTCCTTCAGCCTCAGGTCAGGTCCTCACTTTTCTACTGCCTCATTCTCAGTGCTTGTGAGTTTTCTGTGGTGTATACACATTTCATTTTTAGGGACGATGCATATTTATTTTCAAGTCCTCCATGCATAGGACAATATGTTAAGAGGCAATGAGCTGTGAAACAGGTATAGCTGAAGAGTGGAAAATTGAGATGAGAAGAAATACGGAATGTTATGAATATGACATAATCACCATATTAGCTTATGCACACATTTGTCTTCAGCGATCATATCAGGAAAGTGAGCATGCAATGTTATGCTTTTTAGTTCTTGAAGACTGATATCTAATCCCTTTGACACCTCGTCATCCCACAAGCTGGTGTGCTTCTTCCATGTGGGCTTTGCTGCTTCTGAGCTAGATGGCTGCTTGTTTACTTTTAAGCCTATAAGACCCCATACCCTACCTCTTTTGATATCCAGGCACCATCAGCTTTTTTCATCACCTTTGCTTATGCACACATCTGTCTTCAGTGATCGTGTCAGAAAGGTGAGCATCTTGAAATGCCAATTTAATAGAACAAAGTGTTCTTGCACGAAGGAAGTACTTGAGTGGAGGACCAATGCCCATCTGCTGTCCTACTACTAACCCTATAAGACCAATAGACATTGGTCTATTTCCCCATCATCACTTATAAATATATGCACCTATGTATATACCTGTAATTGAACCTCTATAAATGCCCATTATCCCTCAGTTCCTCCTTTTATTTCCATTTGCTTCCCTCTTGTCCCACTATCATGCTCATCCATTTGGGTTTCAGTGTTTTCTTTCTGTTACATTAGTCTTAACCAATCCCTGTCAGACTTCTCTCACTCACCTTGTCACTGATTTTGTATCGGTTGTTATTCCCTTTTCCCTGGGCTGGTCGACATAACCTCCTTTCCCCCTCTCCCATGTCCCCTACCCCAGAACCATCAGTCCTGGACATCACATCACCTCCTTTCCCCCTCCTTCCCCTCTCCCATGTCCCCTACCCCGGAACATATTATTCCTGATATGATCGCTGAAGACAAATGTGTGCATAAGCTAATGTGGTGAAGAAAGTAGATGGTGCCCGGCTATCAAAAGATATAGAGGCTTGAGTAAACAAGCGGCCATTCAGCTCAGAAGCAACAAAGCCCACATGGAAGAAGCACACCAGCCTGTGTGATCACAAGGTGGTAAAGGGATCCAGTGTCAGGCATCAAAGAACTAATATCATATCATTATTAATGAGGGGGAGTACAGATTGGGGACCCAAAGCCCATCAATACATGAAGTGACATCCTGTTGCAGAGGGGTTGCAGGGAGGAGATAAGCCAGTTAAGATACAGGGTAGTAGCAATAAAATATGCGACTTTCCTCTAGTTTTCAAATGCTGCCTCCCACCTACTATCATGATCCCAATTCTACCAAATAAATCCAGTTAGACCAGGGGATGTACAGTGAAGTTGGGAACATGGGGGATTTAGGATAGATGATCCCTCAAGACCAGAAGTAGAAGTGGTAGTACTAGGAGGGTGGAGGGATGATGGAATAGAAAGGGAGAACCAACTTTAGGGATCTACATTTAGCCTCCTCTTTTGGGGTGCAGACAACAGGGAAGTGAGTGAAGGGGCACATTGGACAGTGTACAGTTTGAAAATAATAACAATTTGTAAATTACTAAGGGTTCATGGGGGAGTGGAGGGGGGGGAAGGGAAATATAGGGAGCTGATACTGGGGGCCTGGGTAGAGGGAGGATATTTTGGGAGTGATGATGGCAATAAGTGTGCCAATTGTGGCCTGCATACAATTGATGGATCATGATGGGAGTTGTTTGAGCCCCCAATCAAATGATTCATTAAAAAAAGGAGGGAGGGAGGAGCTTATACCAAGGGCTCACGTGGAAAATCTTTTGAAATGAATATGGTAATATGTGTACAAACATGCTTGATACAAATGATGTATTGAATGTTTTAAGAGCTGTAAGAGCCCCCAATAAAATAATTGGAAAAAGATAATAAAGACATTCATATACAAAAAAGAATATGACATAATCAACCAAAATTCTATTAATAAACATAGAGCTAATGGACAGAAAAATCAAATAAATGTATCAGATGATATGATTTACACTGCTCCCAAATAAGAGGAAATAAAAAGAGATAAACACAATATTTTTATAAGCTTATAGAAAAAAATAAACCCCCCAAACAGAATCCTGGATAGAGTGGGCAAATAGATAATGAAACAGAAATCAAACTCATGAACAAGTCTAGGGTTACAGGCCAGATAGCGACTGGTGGGACCACTTAGACTATTACCTTTTACTCAATTGAATTCTAATAAAATTATTTTAGTTCTCTTCAGTTAGCATTTAAGTAACAGAGATGAATTCCTGCTCAAAATGAAATCCATTATTTAAATAAAACTGGTTATTCGCTTCCCCACTTTTTTCTTTCCCCCCAGACAGAACTGCCCTGAGTGTTATGAAGTCATGATGAGTCAGAATTAACTCAATGGGAATTGGTTTGTCTTCATGGTAGATACTGAATAGGAACTTACTAAATGCCTTCTGAAAAAAATGAAATAGAAACAAATAACAAATAAATGAAGACTTTAATGAGGTTGTAAAATATTCCAAGACTGAAGGATACTTCGATTTTCTTGACAAAATTGAAGAAGTTACTACATAGAAAGATATATGAATGACATCTGTAATGTCAAGAAGAAAGAAAATGTTCTACTTTTCAAGAAGAACATATACAAACCAAAGTCTTGTTATGAAAATAAAACTCATGTAATATTTTTGTGACATGAAGAAAATTGTCGACACTCAACTAAGTTCTTATTTCTACATAAATAAAAAAAGCAGAAACAAAAACGAAACTTTTACCTTTGAATACCATGGCATTGATGTGTTGGGTGGTGTCAGTAGAACAAATACTTCCAAGACATATTCCTACTTAATGACTTAGTGTTAAAGCCCAATATTACGTAAAGCATGAAAATAGTCTTGAAACAAATTACTAAGTCTAAATATTCTGTTTTCTTTGAATGGCAAAAAGAAAATAAATGAGATTTCTTAAAAATATAGTGAAAAATATAGTGACAGTTATTTGTGTTGACAAAGATTGAGTTGGAAAAAAATTATAAATGGTAGAAGGCAAAAGAAACAAAGATGAAAGAGTGGTGAAGATGGCTAATAGTACCTGGCTATCAAGACATAATTTCTGAGGCCTCAAAGGCCTGAGGATGAGGAAACAGTGCAACAAGGCCTACCATAAAAGAAACACAGCAGCCTGTGCGACCATGAGGAATGGAAAGAACCATGCTCTCAGGCATCAAAGAACAAAAACACATATCGTTAAGTGCCCACCATTCTGTCATGATCACTAAGGACAAAAGGGTGCAGAGGCAGACAGAGCTGAGGAAAGTGATAGCCCCCAGTCACCAAAGATAAAGTAGCTGGAATCTTACAGGCTAGAAGGTGAACAAGTGGCCATCCAGCACAGAAACAGCACAGCCCACATAGAAGAAGCACACCAACTTGTGTGATCATGAGGGGTCAAAGGGAGCAGACATCAAACATCAAAGAACAAGGATTAAATTAGTACGAATGAGGGGGAGAGCAGGGTGGGGACCCAAAGCCCACTTGTGGGCAATTGGACACTCCCTGACAGGAGAGTCATGGGGGGAGAGATGGGCCAGTGAGGTAGCAATGAAGCATAAAACCTTCCTCTATTTCCTGAAGGTTTCCTCCCCCCAACCATCACAGCCCCAAATCTGCCCTGCAGTTCCAGCTGGACTGGAGGAGGTGCACTGGTGGAAAAGAGGGAACTCTGGGTGGATGGACCCCTTGGGGTCACTGGTGGGAGTGAAGTTGCTGGCTGGGTGGAGGGATGGTGGAAAGGAGGGAGGAAGGCAGCTGTGGGGATCTGCAGACTGTCTCCTATCTGGAGAGCAGATGTAGGGAGGAGTGGGCAGGGGGAGATGTCAGGCAGTGTAAGATATGACAAAACAATAGTGATTGCAGAGTAATGAGGACTGGGGGGAGGGGGAAAAGGTTGGAGGGGAAAAGAAAGGGGACCCATATCAAGGGCCCAAGTGAAGGGGCAGCTGTTGGGAGAATGTCGATGAGGACAGGCAGGTGGGGGTGCTTGGCACAGTGTATGTTAACTATGTATTGAGCTACGTATGATGGAAAGCAATGTATGAGCGCCCAATAAAATGATAAATTAAAAAAATAGAGAAAAAAGAGAAACAAAGATGTTTTATTTTTTCTATGGATAGAATGAAAATGTAGAAATTATTGTCTGCTTTCATCTAAGAGTTCGTGCAGCTTATGGATAGCTTTATAGGCAGTAGTATATTAAAATCATGTTTCAAATCAAAGTAAAATGTAAAAAAAAGGATAACTTAAAATGTAGAACCTAGACAAATCAGAAATTAAAGAATTGGGAGTCCAGTAAACCCCAAGAGAGATCAAGATAATAGAATACAACTAAGTATCAGTTATTACTATAAGTCTTAATGGCAGAAAGTCCATTACTGAAAGTGAAATACTTTCTCTTCTACTTAAATTTTTTTTTGCAGTTCCAGTGCAGGCCCCCACAGTGAAACAGTGACTTATGAAGTGTTGTCCATGAGCACAAGAACTGCACACAGCCATCTCAGCAGTTTGAACTCTCAGCCACAAGACACGAATGCGGAGACTGTCCCTGGACAAGGCCCCAGCCTCTGAAACTCCATATAGTGTCGACACAAGTACAAATTGGCCTGATGGCAGTGTGTTTTGTTAGATTTGGGTAAAGGGAAAGCATGGCAAGTTTAGTATACTGGATTTTTTTAAAAAGCTCAAACATTTATTAGGCAAACAAGAAAAATTATAAATGGGATTTGTATTAGTGATAAACCAAACAGATGAAAATTAAAGGAATAGAAAGAGTAATGTATTGCCAAAAGATTCATTCTCTAGTGGAGGGTAATTATTAGTGAACCTCACTAAAACCCTAACTCCATGGGAGGGAAAAGATAATTACCAGGGCAAACACAATGACAAGAGCCAACAGTCATTTTTAAAAACTTATACTAAATAAAATGATCCAGAGATAGTAATTTTTAAAAATATGAACTCATAAAAATAATGCCTCACTTTTTCTCCATATGTACTCTAAGACGCTTTGTAAGGTTCTTTATATGTCAAACCCCTTTAGGTACAATTTTAAATAAGGATGATTTAGTCAGGAATTGTGATAAATAATAAGGCAGCAAAATATTTATGACAAAAGTCATTGCACACTTGAGGTAAATTAACAATTACTGGAAGAGTCATAAATAATCTACTCTCATTAAAATACCCATTTGCAGAGGACACTGCAAATTTGAACAACATAATAATAGTGTTGATTTAATCTATATCATATTTCTTGCTCTACACACAGAGCGCACATTTAAATAAATTTGGACAAGTAAATATAATGTACCTTGCAGGATAAGAAGTTTTAGAAATCTCCTTTTAGATCTTTTGATAATAGAAATCTGGTATTGGCCATGCATAATGATAGACTGAGTTTGGATTGAACAAACTTAAATTATCCAAATCATCCAACAGTGAATAACAAGACTCTCAGATGATCTAACTCCTGTTTATTTGATGTTTTAGCTCCTTCAGGTTGTTTAACAGAATTGCTTACAAGGGAATAGATTTAATGACAAGAAATTTACCTTCCTATTTCAATAGAGGCCAGATGTGGACGTTCCTGTGAGCTGTGGGCAAGACTTGTGAATAGGATGGCTGTCACTTAGATTTGAATTGGTCATGTTTAAGATATATATATATATATATATATATATATATATATATATATATTTGCAATTGCCTGTATACTTATCATTGTATGCTATCACAGTTTCCCAAGAGTCCAAACAATTCTTTAGGTTTTAGCTTCATTTGTTAGCTTTCTAAGACACAAACAGATTATTCTCTTTTTCTGTTCCAGTTGGAGTAGCTATTAATTAGGCTCAATTGAGCCAGAACACAGAACTGATATTTGAGATAACAAACTTAGCTTCCAATATAGGGCCTCACTCCAGTTCTATCCCCTGGGTATTCAATCCAGGGAGAGAAGAGACAGAGATGGCACACCCCACCTGAAATCCAAGAGTTCGCTGGTCCCTGGCCTCTTACTAGAATGGCTACATAGGACACTATGGCATTTGAGTTAAGAGGAAAAGAGACACTAAGTGTACATATCCCCAGGCAGAAGAAGTCTATTAGAGTTAGTGGAGTTCAGAAGATTTCCTGTAAGGTATCTTCGTCGTGATTATCCGAAAAGAGATGACAAGTTCCTGTGAAGAAATGGGGATGCATTTTTAAAGGAGTCTGGTAGAGAAGGCTATGCATTTCACTGATTTCCACTTTTATCATTTGTGGAAATGTATTGTTTCTTCTTACAGTGTGAACTAGATGATGCAATTGTGGTCATTATAATTCACCAATACTATGTTTAAATTCCTTTGTAATGACAATCTTTGGTTCTTTTGAGCTTATTAAATTTGAGGATTGTCACCAAATATAAAATATCAGCTATTACTTTTTCAAACATGCCTTCTACTTCCCTCGTTACTCCCTTCTGACTGGGATTCTAATTATCTTACTTAGCATAGTATGAGACACTTAATCTTGGTATTGTTTCTGTGTGTCCATTTATTTTTGTTTTCCCTTTGTTCCTTCTGGTCTTCAGTTTGAATAGGTTTTATTGCCATATATTCAAGTTCATTATTTTTCCATATAAGTTGCGTTCAACCATATCTACTATAACGTTTACATACAATGATTCCCCTGCCCTGGATCTACATACAATGAATTTTATACATTAGATATCATGTTTGTAAATTACTTTCCATTTTAAAGCTTTGTTGAATGTGATGGATTTCTTTTGTATAGCTGCATTCCAAATTACTGAAAATTTATCAGTGTGAAATAACTCAGAGGACAGTATCGTAGTTTAAGGGTCAGGGAAAGGGCCAGAGTTCCCCCCCTCTTCTACTCAGAGACTAATAGACTGCTATTATGATGTAAATGAGGAATGCAATTCTCATCTGAGGCTCAAGGTCCTCTTAAAAGCTCATTCACTGTTGGCAGAATTCATTTTTTCATAGATATATGACTGAATTCCCATTTTCTTACTAGCTGTTCACCAGGGCTTACTCCCAGGAACTAGCGACCACCTGTAGCAAGCTCACAGAAGCAGTCCACAACAACAAAAGCTGTTTGTTTTCCTCCAGGCCAGCAAGAGTGCTTCTTTCCAAACTATAATCCCCCTTCAGTTGTCTATGACAAAATCTTATACAATCACAGAAACCACTATTGATTTGACAGCTTATTTTATGATGGTACTTTTTATACTGCTGTGATGTTGGAAGCTTCCCCTCCATGTTTTAAAGGTCATCAAGAGCAAGCTTGGTGAAGAGATTTCCGTGGCACTTCCAGACTAAGAACAGGCTGGAAGAAGGAATGGACTGTCTACTTCTAAGTGATTAGCCCCTGAAAACCCCATGAATAGCAGAACAGAGTCCGAGTGGTGTAGTGGTTACTGGTGTAGGTTAGCACTTCGAAACCACCAGTTCCTCTGAGTGAGAAAGACAAGGCTTTCTAGTCCCTGCCAAGACTTAGAATCTTGAAACTCCCCCCTCCTCCGGGATACTTCTACCCTGTCCTATAAAGTTGTTATGACTCTGAAACCAACTCAGCAGGTGTTAGTGAGAGCCCAACAGCATTTTCAAATATGCTGGCTGAACATGAACCCCCACCCCCCATGTTGAGAGCCAGGCAAAATATGACTGGTGGAGAGATAACTACTCAAAGTAGAATCAAACTTAATGGTATAGTAGAAACTAAGTTTTCATTGTTCTCATTTGCTGATAGAACCCCAAAACCAATGACAAGAAACAGTGTCAAACATCCATAAATAATCAGAATGTGAAATGTATAAAGTATGAGTCACACACAATTGGCATTCACCAAAAATTAAATTGAATTTCTCATATCCTAGACATTAGTAAGCTGAAGTAAACTGGCCTTAGCCAATTTGCATTAACAATAATATGCTTTACTCTGCCAGAAATGACAAATTCAAGAGGACTGTGTGGCTTCCATCATCAAAAAGAACATTTCAAGACCAATCTTGAAGTACAATGTGGTCTTTGAAGGAAACCCTGTAAAAAAACCCAGGTAATAAAATTCAATTTTGTGCATCAACCACCAAAGACAGTGATAAATAAATTAAATATTTTACCTCATTCATCAATCTGATGTTTATCAAACATACAATCAAGCTGCATTAATATTTATTGGCCATTCCAGCAGCAATGCAACCCCATGGGCCACACCAGAAGGACCCAATGTGGAAACCCCATTGAATGAACAGGACTTGATCTCAAAATTACCTGAATCTCTTGGACTTATTTCTGCAATCCCTCATAAGAATGGAACCAGTTGGTGGTCACCCTGAGACTGGGGCTTGCTGTACTTTGACACTGGTTAGGACAACTGGCAGGTGTCCAATGATAGAAGCCCAGAATGTCCAAAATTGTGTTATCTTATTCTTATTTTAATATTACATATGTTAATTTGAAAGGCAAAAATATATACTTGCAAAGGAATGTTGCAAGATGACTGAAATGTTGTTTGTTTATAAAATGATGATTAGATCACTAAAAGTCAACCAGGGTCATGCATAACCCACGGACGCGTGGAAAGATTCTGGGCTTCCACTTAATTTCAGCTCCAATCCAAGAAGGCATGGCATAGCCCTGCTCGTGGCTTGCCTTCAAGAGATTACTGAAGATATGGGTGGCAAGTGTGGTGAAGAAAGCAGATGGTGTCAAGCTATCGATAAGAATGACATCTGGGGTCTTAAAGGCCTGTATTCAAACAGGAAGCTGTTTGTGAGTTATGTCTGCTAATTCCACAAGTCAGGTCAGCTAATTTCTGCCTGTGTGATCCAAATATGACAAATAACAAAAATCTGAATGTGATAGAGAGAAATGCATCAGAGCTCAAAGTATGAACACCCAATTGATAGAAGATTCAGGAGGATAATGGAAGCCCCAAATTTATCTTTGGAATTCATACGCAGAATAACCCTCTGGCAGCGATCCCCTTTGGCGACCGTTGAAGGTGGTAAGTAGCCTAACTATCAGACAGAGATTACTTAACTTGATTATAGTGGATGAAGTTAGGATATAATAGTGTACCTGGTTAGCAGATATTCCACAGGAGCCTTTCTGAATTTGTTCTAGTTTTATAAATTTCTCACTTGTTTCTTAAAAGAAGTTTCCTCACTGGCTAATTTTAATATTGTCAATGGCTCTTTCTTTCTTTCCATGTTTGTTTTGGAATGCTCCTCAGTATAGAAGCATAGAATGTGAGGATGTGAAGAGACAATAATCAATATAATAGCAATTGAATATGAGAATTGGTAATAAAAGAAGAAAAAGCTGTTGGAAAATATGGTCTCGGTGACAAAGAGCTAAGTTGGAGATTGCATTATTGAAGTGTGAAGCACAACTTCCTTATTGCAAATACATTTTTTTATGTGATGCATATGAACATTGGATATGGCATCAAAAAGATTCTAGAAATATTGCTGCATTTGAATTGGGGTCTTGGTGAAGAATATTGAAAGTATCATGCCGTTGTTGGTATGATCTGCCGTCCAGTCAATGTCAAGTCATGCTCAACGGACTGAAACGTTGCAAACTTTTGTCCCACCCTTACAATTGCTTGAAAGTACCTTGGACTGCTAAATGTACAAACAAATCTGTCTCAAAAGAAGTGCAGCTGGAGTGCTTCCTAGAGGCGTGGGTGGTGAGACTTTGTGTCATGCATGTTGGTCATGCACTTGGGAGAAATGAGTCCTTGGAGAAGGACATCATGCTTGGTACAGTAGAGGGACAGCAAAAAGGAGCAAGGCCCATCATGGAGATGGATTGACACAGTGGCTGTAACAATGGTCTCAAACAAAAGAGTCATTGTGAGAATGACATAGGACCTGACAGTGTTTCACTCTGTTGTACAGCATCTCTATGAGCCAGACGCGCTCCACGGCCCCCAAACAAAATCAACTACTTTTCCAAGTCTGGCTTCCTTCTGAAGAAAGTTGTTCCTCATGCTAGCATGTCCAAAATGCATAAGTGGAAGTCTCACTATTCTGAAACCCAAGGTACATTCTTACTCTACTTCTTTCCTCCAAGTCAGATGTATTCATTCTTTTGACAGTGTGTGACACATTTCTATAATTCAAAAGCATTAATTCTTCTTCAGTCTTCTTGTTCATTGTCCACCTATTGCATGTGTATTAAATGATTAAAAATATCACGTGGGTCTGGCACACCTCCGTCCTTAAAATGGCATCTTTGATTTTTAATACTTTCAAGAGATTTCTTGAGCGAATTTATCCAATGTAATATGTTGTTTGATTTCTTAACTGATGCTTCCATAAATATTGCTTGTGGATCCAAGAAAATGATATGGGTGAAGGTGTCAATCTTTTCTTTATTTATCTTGGTGTTGCTTATTGGCCTTGATATAATAAGTTTATTCTTAGATTGATTGTAATTCATATTGTAGCTTTTGATTTTCATTAAGGTCTTCCTGTCTTCCTCATGTTCTGGAAGCAAGCTTGTGCCCCTCGCATATCACAGACTGTTTATGAGACTGCCTCCTTAATATCAATGCTACACTTTTCTTCATATAATTCAGTTTATTAGTTTATTTGATCAGCATACAGATGAAATAAATCTGATGATAGAACACCATACTGATGTACACTTTTCCTGTTTCCAAGTCTTACTTTTTTTGATCGACTGCCTCTTGGTTATGTATAAGTTTGTGTGTATTTTGGAATTTCTGTTATATACATTCTTACCCATCCTTTGTCAAAATGCACACAGACTAATGCCTTGCTTAGTCAATAATGCACAGAAAAATAACTTTCTGTTATTTTCTTTCCATCAAGATACTTAGTAATAGTTTCCTTTTTTCCATATTCTTTTCTGAATCTGACTTGAATTTCCAGTGATTTCCAGCTAATGTTTTAGACAAATTGTTTTTTAAATACCCTCAGAAAAATTTTGCTTGCCTGTGATGGCTACATATAAAATGCTTAAAGAAAAGAACACATCAAAATCCAAGCTCATTTCCTCAAGTCGACTTCAATTCATAGTAACCCACATGCCCTGAACAGAGCTGGCTGTGATCTTTACAGAAGTAGATCATCAGGCCTTTGGTTCTGTAGAACTGCTGGTTTGTGGAGAGTTCCATCTTCGCAATCTAAATAAAATACACTGCTGGGGAGCTCATTCTGAGCCACGGTCACCCTATAAAGCAGAGAAGATCCACACGCAAGTTTTTCCAAGACTGCAAGCTTTAGAGAAAGCGACTGCCACTTCTTTCTACTATAGATTGTCTGGTTTCTTCAAGTTGCCAATCTTTTGACTAGTAACCCAGCACTTAGCCACTGGGACATTTTATATAAAACACAAAGGCCAGGGTTCCCGATCTTCCTAATGCCATGACCCTTTAATATAGTTCCTCATGTTGTGGTGACCCCTCCAACCATAAAATCATTCTCGTTGAAGGCCGAGCCCTGGTGGCATAGTGGTTGTGTGTGAGACTGCAGACCACTGGGTTGGAGGTTCAGCAGCTCTCTGGGAGCAAGGCTGGGCCTTCTACTCCCACCACGAGGGGGCAGTGATGCAAAAAAAAAAAAAAAACAGTTAAAATTTTATTCTTGTTGCTTCTTCATAACTGTCATTTTGCTACTGTTATGAATTGGGTGACCCCTGTGAAAGTGCTGTTTGATCCCCAAAGGGATTGTTTGAAAGCCATTGCTCTAAGGTCTGAATATTCTAGGCCTATAAAGCTAGTTGCAATCCAAATGTTTTCTTCATGACCCTGTCTCAGAACAATTAAATAAGAATTTCTATGAGTCAGACATGGGTATCACTGTTTTAAAATATTCCCTAAATAATTTTACATATATCTGTTAGTGACAACTACTCCTTATGTAATAGCCTTTGGAAATCTCTGTTTGCCTTTTATTGCAATTGAATAGCAGTTAGGTGAACAGTTGTTATACAGGCCTATAATTTGAAAATCATTTTATAAATTATGATCAGTTTTTTATCTTTCCCTAAGAAGAAACATGCATATCAATTAGGATCTAATATGGGACATCCAAACTTGTTTAGAGTTTAGTATTAATGTCTAATGACTTCCTTTTAGAGGAATTTTGTTGTGAATTTATTAAAATATACTAAACTTCTTACCCTCGGGGTATGTAAGAATGAGCTTCTACATTTCTATGTGCAAATTGCAGATCAGCATTTTTAATGCTGCCTAAAATCCTTTGTGTGTGTGTTTTTTTAAATTACCAACATAGATCAAGTTTATGTTAATTGTATGAAAAAGCAACAGAAATAATCAGTAACATTTACACAACTTTAAGTAGTTAACCTAGTTCTGAGGCAGCAGAATTATTCAATAGTCAGCACCTTAAAGTAGGTAAAACATATAATAAAACAGTTCTTTTATTAGAGTATTTTTGTGTTGACTTTTCACAGTCCTGGCTGTACACCTGTGTGCTGGCTGTGGTGCTCTGGTTTAAATCAAGTTGATCTCAATGTAAACTAAGTGTGTTTCCTTTAATGTATTAAGCAGTCAACCAGGAGCACTGCCTCTTTTTCTTCTAAGCATCTGAACAGCTATTAACAGAAGTGGAATTGACCCAAGTGACAGCACAGAGGTGGTGTGAAAACTCCCTGGTGCAGAATTATATGCACACAAAGGAAAGCATTGATCAAAATATCCGTTCCTTTAAACTTGATAAGAAATCAACATTTAGTGAGTACATATTTCTACACTTTAGTGACTGAACATTAAGTCCATCTTTTTTTGTTTTTTTCCTGAAAGGAAAGCCCTTGAGTATTGTGAAGGTGAAAAGAAGCCCAGGTACAGGTCATTGTAGTCATCTTCCCGGGCTGCGAGGTGTTTTCTGGTTAAATCTCAATGTCCTCTACATTACCACATTGTCATCCCAAACATGCATATTGTTAATCATTAGAATCGTGTAGCAGATCAAGCTATTTTGTGTGGAAGTTTTCAGAAGTGATGTAGCCTAACTGCACACGACCGACATCACTAGTAATGTTTTATAATTTATTAAACTCTGTGATGTTCTTAAACTCCCAACAATCACCGAGGAATGTGAGGGATAAACTCACACAGGAAGCTCGGTAAAATGGATGGTCAGCCAAAATAGAAAGCCCTTCAAAGAGATAGATTGTCACAGGTGCTCACAACAAACAGGGACTACTGTAAGGCTGGTGCAGGACCAGGAAGTGTTTCTGCCTGTTGTACGAAGGGTCACTATGAATGCGAACCTACATGAACAACACAAACTACACTGATAGCAACATTTTTGGACTGAAAATGGAGCGATGGGGGTGAATTTAGTTCCATGATTGAAGAGGAATGAAGGGCCTCAATCTCAGGGTTTATACCAATCTTGATTAAACCTGATATTTGTGCTTTAATTTTGAGTTTTGCTCCACAATTTTTTTTTCCTTTTTGACCATGACCTCCCACTGAATTGCTTTTTGCATGGGTTAACCTTGATATCAAGTACTACCTAGATTTTTTGGTCAGAGGGTGCCCTAGAGGGCTAGGTTTACATTGTTCATTAGTACTTTGGACCAATTGTTTCCATGAGCCCTTGATGTTCTTCACTAGTTTCTATTTTATTTTTTTTCCAATTATTTTATTGGGGGCTCTTACAGCTCTTATAATATTACTAGTCTTTGTTTTAGGTGGGAAAATAATAATTTCATTTGAAATGGGCCATCAGAAGCTTTTAAGGTCCCAGGCACTCCTCACTGAGTAGAATATAGAACACTGTCCTTACGGATGATGTTATGCCAAATAACTAAGTTCCTGAACCCCTAGGGTCAGTGACTCATCCCCTCAATGTGATTGGTTATGGCTAAACTATTTTCACATTTTGGCTCCTGTATGCTCTTCTTACTCTACTTTCCCTTCTTTAAATCCAATTCTTCTTGTCTCATCATGAAGCTAGACCCTTCACAACATGTCTAGTTTTGATGGGCTTTTACTGATATGTTTTATGTAGTCTTGCCTCAATATCCTGACAATTTTGCATACACACACAGAACTTAAGGCAGTCTAGAAGGTGAGAAGTACACCTGTTTTTATTCAGTATGATTAGAAACTAGTTATGCGATAATGCTAAACAGTCAAAATGACATAATCTAATTTAAGCTTTAAAAGATCACTCTAACTTTCTAGAGAGTAAAGATGTAAAACAATAAGAGGCAAAGCAGGGAGATGGGTCTGGATGCTATATTCTCCATTAAAGTCAAACATGATGGGGTTTTGGATTGCCTTGATAGAGGCAGTGAAAAGTGATTATACAGAAGTTAGAACTAGAACAAAGCTTTGAGTTAAAGTTTATTGAATATGGAGATATGTTATTAAGTGCTTTTAAAATTGATTTATTGTGTTAGTAGCTGTGCTGATTGCTGAGATGAAGAAGAGGAGGTGGGGAATATAGCAATGATCTTTTATGCACTAACATATCCAAGGGTGGAAATGTTGTGAATCTTCAGTAGAGAGAAATTAAGAGTCATCAAAATATAAAGAATATATAATGTCTGAATAGAATGAAGATAGAGACTAGAAATCATTTGATCTGTCACACCAGCATTTGGAGATCAATTCTGCATTAAACAAGGGTTTCAGTGGGTCAGGACCTCCTCTTATGTGACCTTTTGTCCTTTATAAGGGATCACTAGAGAATGATAAAGATAAATTCATTACTAAGTTCTGAGAAAAATGATAAAATTAATCATTTATAATCTTGGATACATGATTCTCTGCTCATATTCTTACACCACCACTAAATTGAATGTACCCTTTTTTAATGGGTGATAGTTGATTAAAAATTATCTGCACCAATATTTTTAGCAATTTACAGAATATTTTTTCCTTTAGCTTAGACTGGTGTGTTGGTTTGCAATTTAGGAATTACAGTTAAGAATGATCTTAGAAATTGTGATGGAATTCTGTCTTTAGATAGGAAATTGAGGACTACAGGTTGATACTGCTGGCCATAACTAGAAGTTAGAGCTTCTTTTTCCTCATTATGCACTTTCCATATCTTTCAGAGGTCTTGTCCATATTCCAAAGCTAAATTGTTTTTGGATATTACCAATGCTCTGACTAATAAATCTAGGAGAATAGTTTTCTCCATGCTTCAATGGAAGCAAATCAGCATGCTTTGACTTCTAAGGTTAGTGACATTTCCTAAGTGATAGGTGCTCACTGTGATGTGCAAAGACTTATTTAGCATGTGTAATGAAAATCCAATCATCTCTGCTGATTAAGTAAGAGCAAAAAGGAGATAGAAAAAGAGATAAGGGAGCTGGAGCATCATATACATAAATTTATTTATTAATATAATTTTCTTATATCAATATATAGCCTAAAGCACTTTTGCAAAATTAAACATACATTGGTATTATGTTTAATAAAAAGAATCCAACAAGTGATGCATAGCTACAGAAATTGAATGTAAAACCAAAGGCATCTTAATAAATGTTGTAGGGCAATAGTTTTGACTGTTAGGGGAAATATTTACAACAAAATCAAGAGCTATAAAATGGCCTATATTTATATACTAGAATACATTCAGTATATAGTCACTTTCTAAAATAGATTAGATGAGGACACAGGAGTAGAAACAGTTGTTGCATCAATATTTCATAAGACTGTAATTTCTAACTATTTTAAAGAAGTATGCTTGGACAGTTATGTTCAGAAATATAAATTCTTACTAGCAGAATATAAACTATAAAGGCTTGGGGTTTTTTTCTTTTTAGCAATGATCAGTGGATAAAAATCCAAATCAGATTAGGCATATGCTGCTCCTGAAACCCTGTTTGCTATACCAGTAAATTTAAAGTAAGGAAATAGTATTGGCTGAAGAAAAGAAAAGAAAAAAAAAACACATACCAGAAAATTCACCGGCAATGATGTCACTTCCAACTCTTAGAGACCAAAGAACACAGGATAGAGTTGCCTCAGAGAGTATTCAAGGCGGTTGACTCTTTACGAGGGCAGAGAGCCCTGTGTTTCTTCCAAAGAGCAGAAGGTAATTCTGCACGTTGGGATTATCAGCACGATATGAAACCACAGCGTGTAACCACTATCCCTCCAGGGCATCTGGCAAGAAAAGGAATACTATTCATTTTAGCATGTGAAATTGCTCCAAATTTTCCAAACAAATAAACAAACAAGTGAACACAAGCTCTTGCCATTGAGTGGTCTCTACTCTCAGTAACCCTATAAGACAGGGTAGAATCCCCCTGAAGGGTTCAGAGACTGCAGCTCTTTATGGGAACAGAAAGCCTCCCCTTTCTGCTGCTGCTGGTTTGGAACCATTGATCTCGCAGTTAGCAGCCCATATCATCAAGAGCCCTTTCCCCAAACGTTAAAGTACTTGAATTGCGACCAGGGAAAGTGTGGGAAGAGTGAAGGGAAAAAAGAATGGGAGAGCTAATACTCTCTGCAATGACTTAGTGAAAAAAAATTTTTTTAAATTAATTTAATTTAATATTGTAATTTTTAAAAAGTAATATAGCACATTAGAAGATTAATGATTATTTCACCACTGTGATCACTGTTAGATAAAATGAAAACAGTAACCTGGAGAAAATGTTAGTGTTAATTTGCATTTGAATTTAAGCAAAAGCAATTTAATTAATATTATGTTCCACCTCATTGCAACTTATAAAGCGATTTCTTCTGTATCTGTTTATATGCCTGTCATTTAAATAAGTACGTTTTTAACTCTGAAACTTCAGTTTCATAATTGAAACCTTTTCATAGATTTATCAAAGCACCTAAGCCCCCCTGTCATCAAGTCAAGTGGGCTCCATAGTGACTCTATACCTGCTGACGGCGCCATCTTTCTTCCCAAGGAACGCCAGATGGGTTTTAGCTGCAGAAGGAGCTGCAAGCTACTATCCCACCAGGATTCTTTTTTATTGGCTGTATTTCAATAAATAATTCTATCAATTAATAACATATGAAAGAGTAGGCCTCCCATCCAAATGGAACTTTTTTTTTAAAGCTATGTTTTATATATATTTCTTCACCAAATCTTACCACTTCAATATACTCTCCATTACACTTAATACATTGGCCATACCTGTGATTCCATTCTTGGAAACATTTTTCCAACTCATCTGTTGAGATGGCTGCATGAACAGGTGCATTGTCATGGTGGCAAAACCAGTCTTTCATCTGCCACGAACTAGGGCTTTGTGGTTGTTGTTGCACACTGTTATGCAATCTTTTCAGAACATCTAAATTGAAAGCTTGATTAACTCTCTGAACTTCAAATACATTCTCCTCCTCAAATTGAAAAAAAAAAGAGTACTGGGCTTATTTGGAGGTTATTCCCTCAAATAACTCACTTGCATTGAGTCGTAGTGACCCTATGTAGGGTTTTTGAGACTATCAATCTTTATTGAAGTAGATAGCCCCATGTTTCTCCCCGAAAGCAGCTGGTGGACTTGAAATCCTAAACTTGCAACTAGCACCCCCATATCTTCCCCACAGTACCATCAGGATCATTTGATAACATATAAGAGTGGGATTTTTTTAAGTGATATGTTTAATTTTTTTATTTTAGAAATTATTGCATGGCTCAGTTTGGAAAAAACTATACTGCAATAGGAACATATTTAAAAGATGTTTAAGGGAATATTCTACTAATAGTCTTTTAATTATTTCTATGAATCATAAAACTCATTCATATCAATAGCATATAATACCAATTTTGTTGCAAATTTCATAGTGACACAATGCTTGCTTTGATACTTAAAATGAAGTATAATATAATTCTGCATTCCAGAGTCACTTCCCCTCTGAATTTTATTTACTTTGTTGCTGTTTTTGATAGTACACATAGTAAAGTATATACAAATCCAGCTATTTCTATAAGAACAATATTTATAGCATTCATTACGTCTGAGATTTGTACAATTATTCCGATCTTTCTTTCCTGATATGTCCACTCAGTATGCACAAATTCACTGTCTATCTAATTTCTATCTATTAGATTTCTATCTAATCTATCAGAACTAGTGGAAAATGATTGAAAAAAATAGATATTCAGAGATACCAGTTGTATGTGTGCATACATGTGTGCATTATGGTAGGAGTAGATGTCTATTTTAAGGAATAGAGAATAAATTAAGAATCATATTAAAGAAAAAGTAAAATGTCCTGTACTCACTAATCAAAGAGAGTCATTAGCAAAATTTGATTTGATATAACATAATTGATGTACTTTTTCTTTCAATATTTTTCTTATTCCTGAATTGTATTATATTTTAAATAAATGAATGCAACACATTTGTCATTTGATATTGTAAAAGTCTCTCATGTGAGCAAAATTCTGTAGTCACCTATCTTTATTGTCAATAGTAGTTGTTTTATGTAAATTTATCATCATTAGCTATTTTCAAATTTTTGACATTTTGATTCCACTATGCTTTTATTACAGAAGTGCTGTGATAGATATATTTCTATCTATATACATATATAGATAGATATGTGATAGATATATTTTCAATTTTAAAGATATCAATTAAAATAATTAAGTTAATTGGAAGACCATCCCATGTACACACACAGACACACACACATTTTTTAATTGCCTGAATCAATTCTAAGTCCTCATGATGAATGCATGTTACAAAGTAGAAGGGAGTTGCATAGGGTTCTCTTGGCTGTAATCTTTAAGAAAACATATCACTAGGTCTCTCCTACAAGATGCACCATAGGGGCTGAGCCCCGGTGGCATAAGTGGTTGAGTGGGGGACTGTGGACCGCGGGGTTGGCAGTTCAAATCCAGTGGTGGCTCTCAGGAGCAGCACTGGGTAGCTCCCACGACCACCAGAGGGCAGTGATGACCCCCAAAAAAACTGAAAAAAAAAAAGCACCACAAATACTTGCACACCTACACCTAGGCTAGTGGTTACATATTGGGCTGCTAGCTTTGGAATCAACAGTTCAAAACTATGAACTCTTCATGGGAGGTAGACTAGGCTTTCTGCGTCCGTAAAGAGGAACAGTGTTGGAAATCCATAAGGCCAATTAACTGTGTTCTATGGGGTCGCTTTGAATTAGAATTGACTGGATGATAGGGCGTAAGTAGGGGTGCGTTGGACCAGGAACTCTAGTGATGTAATAGGTTACATATTTGACTGCTAACCCCAATGTCAATAGTTCTAGTACAATAGACTCTGAGGGAACAAGATAAGGCCATTTCCTCTGTCAATGATTTACAGGCTTACAAACTCCAGGGAACAGCCACTCTTGGCCCTGCACAGTGTCTATGAGTCAGAATGTATTGTCTAGCAATTGGTTGGGGAGTCTTACAAATGGAATAATCTGTGTTTGATTTCTTGATACAAAGTGTTGACTGCTTTTCAGACAGCTCAAAGCAATGTATATTTCCTTTACCCACTCAAAAAGCATTCCAGTCATGCTGTGGACTAGGCACTGGACAGTTAACTATCAGGCAGTGGTTCAGACTCACTAGTTCTCTAATGGACAACGAAGAGCCTGACTGGACACTTAAGGGTTTACAGTCTCAGATACCCATGTAGGGTCACTCTGAGTAGGAATTGACCATTTTTGAAACCCACTCAAATGGATTCCTGGTGATTCAATGGCTAAAGCAGTTGGAAGATAAACAAAAGGTCATTGGAACCAATTGCGGAAGCCTCTCTCCTTAAAAATTGCTCACAGTCTTAGAAACTGTGTGGGGAAATTCTACCTTGTCCAATGTGATTTCTATGGGGTCAGAATGCATGCTATCGATAATGGATTTTGATATGTAAGTTTCACTGGTTAATGTTTTTCATATTATAAGGAATGGTTTTCTTCAACTAACTAATCAAATCAACCAAACCCATAGGCACCTCGTTAACTGCACCTCAGAGTGAGCCTGTTGAACATAGAAGAATGAACCCATTGATCTTTATGAAAGCATCTTGCCTCGCCTGTCTTTGCAGAGCAGCAGATGATTCCACATCATTTCCTTTCTGTTTAGTTGCTATATTACTGCACCATTAGCATCCTTATGTATTCTACAGTCAGTGGATATTTTAATATAATCATCAGGGTTTATAAAACTTTGCTGCTGTTTTATTTATGATTTTTTCTTTTCATTTAATATACATTTTTGGCATCAAGAACATTATATTTACTAGTGGTTTTGGAGATTTGGCAATTAGGAAATTGTTTCTAAGGATCTTTGGGGAAAATGACTATATAGCGCATACTGTCAGAAAAGGCAAAGTCAAAAAGCATATAAAATATTTTTGTGTGAGGTTAGGCATAAATTTATTATTTTTCAAAATATTCTTATAGTTAGTTATAATAATATTTTTTCATAGTTCCAGCTTACATATATCTGTATACCTAGAAGACTAAATCTATACTAATTTATACTTTGGGCATTTACGTTGTCCCAGTCACATTTTTTTCTTGATGTTGATCTTTTTATAGTTGCTGATACACTTAAACTTTATGGTGTATTCACTGCAATATCACGTTTATCACAGTTTTGTACTGATATCAATCATTTATTTTTATATATTTATTTACTATTAATTTATTTACTTATAATGGAATAGTAATTAAAGGGAAAAGAAAATCCCAAATCCATGGCTAGCAAGTCAATGTCAATAGCAGACAATCTCATCATTCTGTTGTGGAGTAGCTCATGGATTTGATATAGTAATTCTTTGGATAGCTTCCTAAGGCCTAGACCATAGCACCTCCTAAACAACAACAACAACAAAAAAGAAAATAGCATTTTTGTTTTTAAAGAAAGACTTTCTGCTCACTTAATAATAATGTTGTAACTAATACTGCTGTAACTCAATATAGAAAGAGTTACAAAAAATTGTTATTACGGACTTAGTCCCTTGGAGAAGCTCTACTAACAAGACACAAGACTGACTCTCTGTGAGACATCCAGGAGCAGAAGCCACACCTGCAAATGAGGTCATCAAACTATGATCTGATTGACAGGCTACACTCCACCCCTTCCTCAAGATGGACAGTATGTGTTAGTCTGGGTAGACTAGAGGAACAAATTTCATAGACACGCATATAGATGTAGGGAAAAGGTATATATATATATATATATATATATATATATATATATATATGAAATAGGACATTAAGAAAGCATCCCAATCCAGTCCAGCACAAAGTCATAAGTCCAATATTAATCCATATGCCTGATATCAGTCTATAGAGTCTCGTTCTTACTCATGAAGTCACAGGTCAGTGGGTGCAGAGTCCCGGCGCTGGCAGGGGTCTCCACATGGCTCCTCACTTCCAGGGCTCAGGGTCCATCAACAGCAGAAGTAACTTATCACTGGCAGAGGTCTCCATGTGGCCGCCCCAGCTTCAGAGGTCAAGCTTCATCAGGGCAAAGCTGTGTGGTCTCTCCACCGGCTCCTCCAGCTTCTCAGATGTTGCCATATTGTCTTTTCCATGATTAATTTTCTCTGAAACTAACTCCCAACAACTGGGGAAGATAGCCTCTCATCTTCATGAGGGAAATATCGCGAGATTTCCCAGAAGTCTCAGGAGAAAGCCATGACCACATAGAGGCCTCATTGGCTACTCAATGGCTATCTCCAGATTAACAGGCTAGACTCCACCCCTACATTTCAATCATAAAATTAACATAAGCACATGACTGCCACACAGTATATTATGTAACTGCTACGATTTGGTATACAAAAATATGTTGAAACCGCCTCATATGGGTCCATAGATGTATACACACAAATCTTCCAACAGTGTACTAGTTCTCTTAATTTAAGAGATTTCAGATTGCAACTGCAGGAACTCAGTTTAGTCTCTACAATCATCTTCTTCTATACTCCTTCTAGTTTAAACAGGTTACATCTAAATCAATTCAATACTTTGTAAATTTTGTGTTCTTTTTCACTAAAGGATCTTTGTAGATGTTATTCCACTTTTAGGATTTTTCACTTCTGTCTAATATTTGTCTTATATGTTTCAGGTCAGTTCTTAATTCCTGAAGAAAGCTTGACATTTTTGCCTAGGTCAGATCTCCCTAATAATATATTTTTATAAGACCATTTCCCTCACCTTAGCTACATTACTACATACAAGTTTGCATTTGTGATAAGCTTTTATGGCCAGTGTGGCAGTTTTATAATCTGCCAACTTACGAAGGTGTGGAGTCTAGTCTGTCAAAGAGGTTGCATCTGGATGACCTCCTTTGGAGACATGTCAGAGATAAATACCTAACTGGAGGTGAGATACAGACACTCCATGTCAAGAAATTCCTGTTGACAAATCACATGGTGCTACCTTGATAGAACCAGAGCCCTGGAGCTAGAGAAGCCACTTGGAGAGCCATGCCAGTGCTGAAATGCTTCTACCACCAATGGCTCCACAAGATTTTCCATCCATGGGCCTGTGATCTTCCTGCATTTGGCATTATTTCATGGCTGTGTAAATCTAAAGAGGAATTTATGAACTTGTATCAGCATATGAGCAAAAACTGTACTTAGGAACTAGATCTGGACAGAGCGGGGATTTTTTTAATGTACAATTGCTCTTTGATATAAAGTTCTCTCATACACAAATGTGTTCTCTATGAATTTGTTTCTCTAGTCTACCCTAACACATTATGGTACCTTGTGAGTGGGGTACTAGAGAAACAAACCATGAAGATGGAAAGTGGGTGCTTGTTGGACCTCTGCCTCATGGCAGCTTTTCTTTTTTGACCACTTGGAGGTCAGATATGGTTGTGCAGTTGACTGGATTGTTTTCTGGAAAGAATATGGAAAGTTAAGGTTTTGATTCCTAGATAATATCTAGAGATTGAGTTAATCCTGTCCAAAATGATGAAAATGATTGTGATAAATGTGAATTTTGAGCTCGTGTGACATCATCTTTTTACTTTCCCATAGGTCATGTTGCTTAGAGAAAATGGCGGACTGCAGTCAAAATGGCTGACAGAGGAGCCTGCCCTGACTTGAGCCAATGCAGCCAGAGGCTTTCTAAGGCCATATAGGATAAGTTTAGATAAGGCTTAAGATATGATAGATGAGGATCAAACTTGAATGTTTTCAGAATTAAATTTAGCATCTGATTTTACTTGTTTATGATGTTTTCTTCTGCCTATTGATATTGATATAATAATTGATAGAAATGCTTATTGGGAAGTATAAATAGAAACTTTGTAAGCGTACTTGTCTTCAGTCATCAATTTGAAGCTTTAAGTGCATTTAGAACATGCCTGCTTAGAAGGTTCTAAAATGATATGTCACATCTTATGTCTTGAGTGCTCAGGACATTGAAAGGCAAAGAGACTTGCTTAGGGGGCTGTTGACAGATTGAAGAATAAAAGAATTGGATACCTTTAGATTTTTGAATTTTGAACTAATAGTTTGTGTGAAAAGCTGGAAAAATTTTGGATTCATGAAGAAACTTTCTTCTGCAGGGTTAAATGTTAAAGGGCGCCTGTGGGCAGCCTGAAATGTTTTCTGGGTTACTATCTGGACCAATTGTTGAGTGGAAATGAGAGACATGCAGCAATGAAGAGACAGGAAGAGTCTGGCCACTGAAACCTGTGGCCTGGTTCACAGGGACTAGAGGAGAAAAGAAGGGTAAATGGACTGGTCTAACATTCATGACCTAGCACATGGAGGCTAGGGTTGTTGATAATTTGTGAGGGGGCCCATGGTCTAAGGGCAAGGCAACCAATTGTCATGAGGAATGAGGAAACCCTCACTGAGTTGACCAGAACCTGACCTGATGAAGAGATTTTCGAGCCTGTGAACTGGTGCATATTGCTGCTGAGTTTATGGATGGCCTGTCCTGATTTAATTTTGCTTATGGATGTGAATTTCACAAAGTTTCAACTGGAATGAAAATTCTTCACATCAAAGAATATGATAGTCTCCTTGGAGACTGCGTTGATATAAGTGGGCTGCACAGAAATCAGAAAACCAAAATTGGAGGCTTATGAACTTGTTGACTTATGAACTTTCATATGTATATATTCATGATGTAGGTGTTTAGAGAGTTGCAATAGTTAAGTGTAGAATATTTATGTAGCATATATAATATGGATATATCATATTTATAAATATGTAGAATATTTTTGTTTTGTTCACTTATAAAATAGTATGTTTAAATGAAGCTGAGCATTTGGATTTATGTGGATTTTAGTTTTTTCCTGCTAGGTACAGATATTATTTCCCCAATGTTTTGTTTAAAAACTATATATATATATATGTCTAAAGAGTTGGGTCAAAGTGTTAAGTTGACAAGAGATGGTCTGTGGCAGTTACATCATCTCCTGTCAACTGGTGCAAGGCTAGAGTCTAGCCTGTCAATCAGGTTGTAGCTAATGATCTCATTTGGTGCATGACGGAGATAAATAATCGACCGGAAGCCAAGTACAAATACTCCATGTCAAAATCATCTGTCACTTTGCAGGAGAAGGATGAGGCTGCCTCTGTGTTTGTGGAGAGTTCCAGCAGGTCTATCATGTTTTGCAGGTCAATGAGTCTGAATTGACTCAACATCACTTGATTTTTAGACAGTTGCTTTATTGTTGATCCTATTGAAAGGTGACTGTTGCTGTCCGAAGCCTAACTTAAAGATCATGGTTTCTTGTCTAATATGTGTGTTTTTGAATATAATGAATGGCCTGTATTTTCACAGATTATCACAGGCAAATGTCTGCACCCTAGGCCAGCCAGACCTCATCTATGCAAGAAGACACAGAGATAAAAATAAATATACCCTTTGCTACACATAGCTATCCCTCAGAGAAGACCAAATTGGTTAATTTAGTTTCTACTACATCCGTAAGCATTAGTTTATCTTCACATAACTGGGAAAATGACAGTAAATTGGTATTCCATATTAGATCTAATTGGCTTCTGAGGAGCGTGCATGCATTTCATTAGTATGTATGTTAAGGACTGATAGAGCCTTGATCATTGTGAAATGGCATGGATTCTGTTCTTAACTCAGAAGTAGTGTAAATATTGTTTAATGACAGAAATAAAGTTTAACTAATAAACAATAGGATGTTAATAAGGAAATAGAGCATTTGCTTAATAAAACCAGATCACCTACTTTCATAGCAGATCAGATAATTTAATATCAGAGAAAGAGTATACTGGAAAAAATGAATTAATATCTAAAATTTGTTAAGGCAGTAACTAATGCTTTTGTAGATTATTTATGCATTGCCATGTTTTCTCTGAAATGCTTTCTTTTGCATAAAATGATAATACTGCCTTAGATTTTATTGCTTTACACTTTACAAATATCTTCATTATATTATTTTATTATATAGATATGAAAATGTGAACATGAAATTCAGAATCAAGCAACATTTTTGTTTCAATTTTTTGTTGTTGTTGTTGTTTTATTTTGGCTTTAGACTTGTTGAGGGACAGGAAAGTGAGTAAAGCCATTTTTTCCCCTCTATTTACTTGTCAAGATGGTCATTTGAAACATGATTTGTACATTTGAAGGACAGATATTTTCAAAGTTATCATGGGTTGTTACTTTAGAAAAAAAATGAGCATTTCAAGCAAACCATTTCTTGGCAAAAAGGGCATTGAGCTGAAATCGTCTGGAACTTGGATCTGAAAGGGAAGTCGAATGTGCCCTGAGGCATAAGGATGCTAATTTTGCTTTATTGGATTTTACTGTAGCTATTAATATATTTTGCTAGAGATTTATGTGATCAATTTGTCCTATGGTCTGAACTAATTCTCAAGTATATTTCATCATAATATGTGACACGTTCTAAGTTTAGTTTTATTTTTCATATTTTTCATAAATGAGAAACATTTCCAGATATTTTAGGTATGGTAAGATGTTTCAATCATTCAGATATAAATAGTGAAAAAGATTATGGTTATTATTTCTTTGTGTCTCCTCTTAAGTACCATAAATAAACCAGCATTTATTTAGTATGTAAGTGTCCAATATTATTTGATTCATAAATAGAATGACAAATGGATTGCATTTTTGGTTGTGTAACCTTTATCCTTATTGCTCTTTAGATAATATTTACTTGTGACAACCAGTTATTTTTTCATTAACACATTCCATCATGATAATTAAATAATTATAATGTTGAATGTGAGCATAATTAATAATACTCAGATAGAGTAATTGGAAAAAATTGCTCAATAACTCAAAACACAAAGGAAACAAATCGATCAGTAGTTATATATTTAAATATAGATGATCCATCTACATGGGGTTCTAAATAAAAATTATTAATACGATATGTACATTGGCAAACTGTCTTTGAGATCTCTATTTAAAGGTAACTTATTACAGATTATGTTAGTTACTAGGACAATCAAAATCAGTGAGAATTCCTTATATATGGAAATATGGCATTATGTCAATAGGAAAGTTGATTAAAATATTTAATGTTATTTAAAACACATTGAAACTTGGTTGAGTTTCAACTTGCACATAAAATGTTACAAGTACACAGGGAACTTGAGGGATTGTCATTTTCCTTGAATTGTTTGTGTTCTTCAAATACCAGCTTTGTGTAAAATCAAATCATATTTTGTGTCATGCAACCATGTTTTATGTTGGTAGATCTAGAGTCCCTTCAACACTACCCTTCTCTTTATCTCTCTTTTTCTTCTATGAGCAACATGGGGTATTGTTTTTTGCAATGTCAGCTTAAGAAGCATGAGAAAAACAAAATTAAAAAAAATTTAAATTACTTTTTAAGAAGCTTTTCATGCATTCTTCTTCTATTAGTCTTTTAAAAATATAACAATTGAAACAGTTCTATGAAAAATTGATAACCTCATTCTCAATGCTCATTTAATTCAGTCCTCAGGTTTTATAACCTGTAAAAATATTCTGGATTTGTTTGTCTTTTCATCAAGATTACATATCAACTGTTGATGTTAGCTAATTAATTGCCTTGTAACAATTCAAATAATGCTGCTGAGCATGGTTCATAATCCTTTTGTATCTATGAAGGCTTGATTCCAGGACTCCATATAGCTATCAAATTCGTGAATATCCTAGTCTATCATTGAAGTAGCGTAGAAGTTTCATAAACCTTTGTAAGTCCTCCTGCACATTTGAAATCATCTCTAGATTATGTATAATGCCTAATGCAATATTCGTGGTATATAAGTAGCCCTTGACATTTCTTTACTGATGCACAGACATTTGAAAATATTTCCTCGTGAATAAATCAACATTTCTGAGCCAGAATTTGAGTAGCAATATTTCTATAAGTATTTGTTGTTAGATGCCATCAAGTCGGCTGCGGCCCATACTGACGCTCTGCACAACAGGGTGAAGAATGAAACATGATTTGGTCTTTTGTCATCCTCTCAGTTATCTCTATGGCTGAGTCCCTTGTGGCAGCCGCGGTGGGTGTCAATCCATCTCCTTCAGGGCCTTCCTCTTTTTCGCTGCCCCTCTGCTACATGGCAGTGCTTCTTCAAGGACTGATCTCTCCTGATATGTCCCAAGTATGTAAGAAGAATTCTCGTCATCCATGCTCCACAGAAGCACTGTGGTCATCTCTCTCTCTTCTGAGAGAGTTACATTTGAGTTTATCAGGATAAAAAAGTAAATCAATGTATCATCAGTGAATCAATGAGTGCAATTTTCAAAGTGTTGTAGTGTCTAGTTTTTGTAAATATTTCCTTCTAAAGCAAATAATTGAGCTGCTTATTATTATACCCCGGCTTTTAATAAGGCCTCTAGGGTCCTGGGTGGCACAAATGATTTTGCACTTAACTGCTAGTTCAAAGATTGCCAGTTGAAATTCATTCAGTACTGAAGAAAAGTTTGGCAAGTTGCCTTCATAAAAATTATAGCCAAGAAAACTTTTTGAGAAGTTTGACTCAGTAACACATGGAATGTATGAGTCAAAATTGACTTTACAGCAATGGATTTAGTTTTGGTCCAAGGAGTAAAAAAACCCTTGAGAAGAAATGGCTATGAAGAAATGGCAGAGATAATAGTAAGTAAGGCCATGGGGCAAGAATTTTGTAATTCAGGTTTGGCTGTGTTACATAAATTTTAAGCTCATTATTCACTATTGTCATTTCTTTCACCAGTTGTCACATTTATCCTGAGGGAAAAGTTCTAAAATGGCAATGCATTCTCCTATAATATGCTTGGGAAAACATGGGAAAATGTCTACAATCCCATGATTTACTTCACTCCTCTATTTACTCTTATCTACAGACACACTTATTTTTTAATTGAATTGAATTTTGTTGTTTCATACAATTTCAAGTGCTAGACCAGTGTTAACTGAACACACTAACTTGATTTACTCTGGTCAACTCAGGCTACAATTGTGTGATAGTTAGGTTTATTATGCCAACTAGGCCAATAGGAATATATCTAATCAGGCTGCCGCTTGATTGAGGGCCACTGAAATAAATAAAGACAGCTAGAATCCATCTTCCCTTCCTCTCTGATGATTGGACCAGCATGCTGCTGCTGGTGCTCCTGTACTGCACTCCTGGTGGGATAAACCATGTGGTAGTGTCACTAGAGCTTGAGTCTCCTTCAAGACCTGCTTTTTGCCACTCTGCTGGTGAATACACAGCAGAAGTTTGAGGCTGGACTGGCAGTCCACTTGAGTTGAAAGACTTTCAATATAGTAACTGCTCCATGAAAGTGAGTTGAATGGAATCTTTTGTACTGCTGTGTGGACTAAGGAGATGCTATATTCCTTTTCACTGTATTAACTTATGCTTATCTATCTATCTCTACCTGTATATCATCTTTTATATATTTACATAATCATAAATGTCCTAGTTTTGTCTTTCTTTCAAATTTGGAAACCAAATGGGATTACTACATTTAACCTGCTCAGATTTCCTCTGTTACTTAAGAAACTGTGCTTCAGCTGCCAGATAATAGGAAGCTATTGATAAATTCAAGTAAGGGAGTTTTGTGAAATAAATCTAGGAATAGTATTTACTATCAATTGGAAGAAGGAAATGTTGTATCTAGGAATGCCAATTCATGGCTGACTGTCATAGCCTTTCCAGAAGAGAGGATCCCTGAACCATAAAAGCACTAGTTTCCATTGCTATAGAGTCAAAGTAGACTATGTGGCCCTCTAGGCCAGAGTAGAACTATTCTCCAGGTTTTCCCAGATTCAAAATATATACAAAGCAGGTTCATTCATCTTTCTCCCACAGAGCAGCTGATGGGTTAGAACTGCCAATATTTTATTAACAATTAACCGACTACACCACTAGAATGGATAAAATGGAAAGCATTTGGAATATATCCAAAACATTAGATTAAACTTTATATATATATACATACATACATACATATATATATGACCTTGGGAAACACAGGTTATGAAAACCTTCCTAAAATTATTTTTCTTATTTTAATTTTTCTATTGCTGGTTTCTAATCTAGAACTTGGAAATTAGAGGACTAAGAGAAGGACATTATTTCTCTCTTGCCTCCTTACTATCTGATGACTTCTGTGGTGGTTTAATTTCTGGTGGCTGTCTTCAAATTGTGCCAATCCAGAGACCAGACCATTTTCTGGGAGTAGAAACTAGAGGGAAGTTCTTCTCCCAGGACTCATTCTTCCATCAATCATAATGGTATTGCTCTCTCTCTCTCTCTCTCTCTCTATATATATATATATATTTGTGGTAAAATATATGTAGGAATTTGACATTTCAGCACTTTTGTTTGTATAATCCAGCGACCTTTAATCTATTCATGCTCTGCTACCACCACCAAAATCCATTTCCAAAAGTTTTGTCAACTCATGTAAAAACTGAGTGCCAGGTGTGCTAATCTGGGTAGACAAGATAAATAAATTCATAGACACTCATGTGTATAAGAAAGAGCTTTATATATACAAGAGCAGTTGAATATTGAGAAAACATCCCATCCCAGTCCAGATCGTTTACAAACCCAATATTAGCTCATATGTCCAATACCAATTTATAAAGTCCTCTTCAGACTTGAAACACATGCAGTGACACCATACACAGGAAGATCACAGGCCAGTGGGTTCAAAGTCTTGTGGATCCAGTAGTGGTAGAAGCATCTCAGCACTGGCAGACGTGTCTACGTGACTCTTCCATTTCTCAAGGGATGGCCATGTGTCTTGTGCCATTAGAATATCTCTCAGAAGTGAGCAGAGAGAGAGTTTATTCCTCCTACAAGGAGGAAATACGGCATTCTCAGAATCCTCAGGGCCAAGCCAGAACTACACAGAGGCCTCATTGGCTATACAATGATTGACAGGCTCAACTCCACTCTTTCCTTCCTCCTCATCTCAAATTGGCAATAGATTATGTACCTATCACATATGGACAATGAATTCTTCCTTGTTGCTTTTTTATCAAGTCTCAAACTCTCACACTTTCTGCAGGGGTCTGATATGAAGGTGGGGAAAATACTAATAGGATTCACCTGTGAGTAATTGTGAACAGAATTCCTTGGAATACCATCCTGCTGTGTGTAAAAAGAGTCCTCTGAGAAGCAGGAGGAGGAATCTCATTACCAGCAGAATCAAGAGTTGAGTGCATCCTCTGGACCTTAGCTTCCTGAGCAGTGAACCGTCTGGATCCAAAAGTTCTCCACTGCAGAACCAGGAGACAGAGCATGGAACAAGGCAGTGAGTTTCCCAACTTATGTAGCTGATAATGAATGCTCCTGTGTAAGAGGCTGGTTTGTGGGGTGGGGTCTCTGGTTTCAGGTGCTTCATTAGAGAAGGTGAAATTGTTGCCCAATGGAAACGGTGCTTTCATGTGATGCTTACTGGAGTAAGGCTCTTAATTTAGGGAGATGGTTTGAGATGAATACCTACAGATTAAGATTCTGGGGGAGTTGTATGTCCTTTGGGCATTTATTGGCAGATGCGAGAAAACTTTGCAACAAGTCCTGATAAACAACTTAGCCCTAGATATTTCTCATTGGAATTATGACTTGCTAACTTCCTAATAAACTTTTAATCATGAACTTTGTTGTGAGATCTGTGTAGCCATTTTAGCAAATGCTGTAACACAAAGAAAATAAAGAACATGAATTAAGACAACACACTAAATGACACTTCAGCACTAAGCCTACTTCCTTTCCCCCTGTCTTTAGTATTCACTGATAAACTTCATCTCTGCATATGCTATTTGAATTTCTTTTCATATGTATTTACTGAAAATCTTGCATAAACATTTACATGTTCAAAAATTCATTAAATAGTCATATGTTTAGAGTCCAGATATACATTGTCTTGGTTTCATACTGATTTCTGAAAAAAAGATTTAACTAATCACTTGGCATGGGCTTTTACTTTTTATAAATAGAAACATAAAATTATGTAGTTTTTATCCTTTATTTTTATTGTGAATTGCGTGGGGTAGGGGATTACATTTCAGACCATCAACTCTGCATTCAATAGTTCAAACTATTCAAACCACTCCCCATACTCAACTCTATTCCCTCCACCCATTTCTCATCTCTCTCTAGGGCCCCTTCAGTCTCCCTTTCACCCAAGTCACTGCCCATCAACCATGGTTAAAATGCAACCGTGGTGCATTTTATGTCTGATTTATTGTACTCTGCATGATGTTTTTTTTTTTTCAGGTCTATCTATGATATTATAGCATGAACCAGAATCTCATTTTTCTTTTTCTTTTGCTTTTTTTTTGGGGGGGCATCACTGCCCTCTGGTGGTCATGGGAGCTACCCAACCTTGCTCCTGGAGAGCCACTGCTGGATTTGAACCACCAAGCCCATGGACCCCAGTCCTGCACTAAACCAATATACCACCGGGGCTCAGCCAATTCATCCATTTTTCTTGATGGATGAATATTTATTTTTTATGATATGCCACATGAGGTTTCTTCATTCATCCACTGTATTGCTTCCACCTTATAGCTACTGTGACTATGCTATTGGTGTACATTTATCTGAATTTTTATTTTCAAATCACTTTGTGTTTTCAGATAATTACATCCCTAGGTGTACAATGGCCAAGCCTTATGATGATTCTATTTTTAGCATTTTCAGATAGCACCAAATTATGGTACACAAAGACTTTACAATTGTGCATTCTCACTCACAATCCAGGAGGGTTCTAATTCTTCACATCCTTGATGTGTTAGACTGGATTGGATAGAGAAAAGAATCCAGTGACATATTAAACAGAGTTTTATGTCAAGAAGTAATTAGGTATCAAGAAAACAGTCTAACTCAAGCCCATAAGACCAATCCCAGTCCCTAGGCCTTCTTCAGACTCACACAGTCATTTGCAATGATGAAGAGTGCAGGAGGCTCCCAGGCCCATGGGTGCAGAGTCCTTTGGACCCAAGGTTGAGAGAAACATGGTAGGGTTCTGCCAGCTCTTAGCGGCCAACAGACAGATGCAGTTAGGCGAGTGGGAGGGTGCAGGGAAGGCTAACCCCTAAGGAGACAGCATCAAGCTGATTGACAAGTCTGATTCCAGGGACTGAGCCCCGGTAGTGGTTGAGTGCGGGACTGCAGCCTGTGGGCTTGGTGGTTCAAATCCAGCAGCGGCTCTCACGAGCAGCGCTGGGTAGCTCCCACGACCACCAGAGGCAGTGATGTCCAAAAACAAAACAAAACAAACAAACAAACAAACAAAAAAGTCGGATTCCACACCTAGTTTTGCCAGGAGTGTCTAGTTTACATACAATCATCTGACTACCACACATTCTAATACTTCATTTATTATAGCCTACCATATTTTTCTAACTCCAGTTTAGAAGAAAATTAACACTATTCGTGTATTGTGGCTCCCATTCCTGAGTTCCTATCTTGTTCTCTGTTTCCACTTCTCAAAACCTGACAACTGGGATTCTGCTGATGCATTCTACACAATACTTTTCTGTCACATTTCTTTCTTGTTTTTCACCCCAATCCCTCTGTAATGCTTGCATTGTCAGAGTTTCCAATTACTGCTGGTTTATGCATTCTTTTTTATTTATTGAGTACCTAAATTTTCTCACTAACATCAAGGAAAGCATACTTGTGTGTAAAGCAAATTTCTCACTCTCAATGCATTTATGTTTTTGAAGAATTGACATAAAATGATCTTCATTGTATCACCATTCTGGTTTTGAAGGATTAAAGTACATCCTTGTCAAAAAAAACGACGGCAGCCTTGTCTAGAAGTCCTTCTTCAATAAAATGATATATTTCCTTTTTACACTTTCTAAAAATGAAAATAAAGAACCATAAAAATAGAAACACTTTTTCCATATTCAGAGACACAAATACATATATAACTGCTCAAACATTCTTTTCAGAAGTAATCATTTTCTTTTATTTTTCTAAAAATAATTTTATTTGGGGCTCTTATCACAATCCTTACATACAGTCATGGTGTCAAGCACATTTTTGTGTATATCTCCATCATTTTCAAAATATTTTTCCACTTGAGCTCTGATAACAGTTCCTTAATTCCCCCCTCACCTACTCTCCCTCTTTCATGAACCCTTGTAATTTATAATGTTTCCCATGTCTTACGCTGACGTCAACCTCCCTGTGCCCACTTTCTGTTGTCAATCCCCCTGGGAAGAGGTTATATGTAGGTCATTGTGATAGGGTCCCACTTTTTATCCCCCCAACTCCCCCTTCCTCTCCTGGTATCGCTACTCTCATTATTGGTCGTGAGGGGTTTATCTGTCCTGGATTCCCTGTTGTGTACATGCTTTGGTCTAGCCTGATTTATAAGGTAGATCTGGGACCATGATAGTGGGGAATAAGGGGAGGAAACCTTAAAAAATAGAGGAAAAATGTATGCCTCATTAGTGCTATACTGCACTCTGACTACCTTGTCTCTTCTTTGTGACCCTTCAGTTAGGGATGTCCCAATATCTACAGGTGTAATTTGGGTCTCCACCCCATCATTCATAGTGATAGAATTTTTCATTCTGGGTATATGAAATGGAAGGTGACACATCAGACCCCTGATTTCTCTAGAACCATGAAACCTGAGTCAGGCATACTGCCAGACTCCATACTTCTACACATCTTTTGACACCAATTGCTCTTCCTAGAACACACTAATCCTATGCGAGGTTCAATAATTCATTGCAATGGCCACATAGAGATAACTGACAATAATCACAATTAAAGGAAATTAGGGAAATTAATTAGGGAAATTAATGGGCTACCACCAGTCAGGATCGACAATCAGTAAGGACACAGTCATTGGACCACAGCAACACCTCTCCTAGCCAGCAGTCAAATCTCTTTCTCAGTCTCTCTGCTGCATGGCCCCTTGACTTTTGCCTCCCTGGACCAGGAAGCCAACCCACCTTCTATGGTCTCAGGGCAGATGAGGAGAAGGTTCCTGTATTCTTGCTGAGGGTCATCCGTCATTTCTCTTTGTGTCTCAGACAGCTCTTGTATACTGTGAGATGGCTTCATGGAGGCCTCGTTTGTCTTTTAGATAACCATCTCACTGCTATGGCGTAAATGTTGACTCAAAGTGGACCCCCCCACCCCCAAGCACACACAATGGATTTCTGGGACTGTAACAGTGCATGGAAGAAGAAAGCTCAATTTTTCTTTTGTGGACCATCTGAGGGTTTTGGGCTGCAGAGCACGTGGAGCTCAGATCAAAACATAACCATGATACCACCAGGGCTCCTTAGCTGACCATACACTAAATTTTAGACACAAAGGAGTGTGTCTTCAGTCACACGCTCTACTAGATACCCCCGATAAAAGGATCTAACTAGGATCACACCTGCTATTAATTCTACCCTAACCCAGTTCATTAGCTTTATAGAGGATGCCCCCTGAATGGGATGATAGGCACACATATAGAGCTGGGAATTATACATAACAGAAATTATGGGTAGATGAGCATTATTAATAGACCATATCTCACCGCAAGCTGCCGTGGTGGTTTATGCAGGGGTTCTCACACTATGTGGCCCACCGAGGACATTTATCCTGCCCACTGCGTGTTTTTGCCACCGCTACTGTCCTGCGTAGCAGTCAACTCATCCCAGGCTCGCAGTGAATTTGTTCACTTTTTTTTTCCTTTTTTAACAATGGCCTGAGGGACTCTTTAAAAAGTTTGAGAACCCCTGGAGTGGTTACGCCTTGGACTGTAGCTACAAGGTCAGCAGTTTGAAACCGCCAGCAGCTCCCAGAGGGAAAGAAGCGACTTTCTACTCACGTAAAGAGCTGCCGTTGTGGAAGGCCCCAGCGGCAGTTCTATTCATCCTACAGGGTGGCTAGGAGTCAGAATCGACGTTTTTGGCAGTGAGTTTGTATTGAGCTTTATGGTATAGTTCTTCATTGTTATAACATTGAAAGTACCCATTCACAGCATTTATGAAGCACATATTTACATACATTAAAGAATATGCATTTTAGATACAAGTATATTTACTTTATTATGCAGTAATTTTATTTAAAATGTTTTATAGAATGTGAATTAGTCTTTATTTTAGATTGCTTTTGAGACAAAGATATTTGAATACTTCCAAAGATAATCAAATAAAGCAGTACCATTTAATCACAAAGAGCTAATATCAGCTCTAAATTATATGCTAACATTATTTTAATCTAAAATACACATAAGCCAAACTCTGAAATTCCTTCTTTTGAATTATAAATGTCCACTCCTGTTTAATCTGAGAGCTTCAGTGGATCTTAATTTAAAGTAAGTTATCAATGTAATATGGCTTGAAAAGGGACATTAGTTGTACTTTAGTGTCAAAGTCTTGGCAAAGGGTGCAGCAAAACCATTTTTGCAAGGAAGAACTAGAGAGATAATAAAAGCATTTTATTTTGTGTGGGGTCTGAAATTCAAGGTAATATTAATTTTTGGAGTATATAGTAGCATAAACTGCTACAAAACAGAAATTAAATATGTGGAATTTTTAAGTGTGTGGTGATATAACTCTTTTTCTAATAGGCAAAAGCGGATGCCTTTTGCATTAGTAAATTACTTTTTCCATATATAGTATGTCCAACCTTTCCAATTAAGTTATATACCCAACATTTTCCCCTCACTAAAAGACTTTAATACAGAATAGGAAATATTTATAGGAAACTCTAATGTGCATTTTTTCTTTCCTTTTTTTTTTAATTGCAAAACTTTAATACCTCAGTCTTGTCTTTGCTGCATGTTATTGTGTTACTATTTTTCTTGAATAATGTCCTTATACTTAAAGGGATTAAAGAGAAAAGAGCCAATTGAACTGAGAATTGGAGAGTGGATATTTTAGTGCAATACAAATGCCAACTTTTCACAAATTGATCCACTTATACCCTTAATGTAGTTTTTATTGTTTTCCTTTAGAGTTGTAGTTTTTATTGGGGGGGGGGCATCACTGCCCTCTGGTGGTGGAGGCCCAGACTTTGCTCCTGTGGAGCTGCTGGTGGAATTGAACCTCCATCTCAGTGGGCTGAAGTCCTGTGCACAACCACTACGCCACTGAGGCTCAGCCTAGAGTTGTAGTTATGATAATTCTGGGACCTTGCTGTAGATAGCCAGGTTAATTTCATGTGGAACATGAGATGGAAATTAAAAATATATATATACTAATACCATAATAGAACGGGAGAGACAGCTATAGCTTCCAGTGTTGAATGGCACTTTATATTAAATTTATATTACATTTTCAGATGAAAATTTGAGGGAGAATTCAGTGCCTATTGATATAAAAATTATACATTTGTATAATTACTTTCTTAAATTACCAATATGTAAGACAATTCTAATTATTTTGATGTCTCATTAAAAGTGATTAATCACCATGTGTATTTTATAGACATGCTATTTTGTAGGTGCTAGAACTTAACCACTGGATACTTTTAGATTCTACTGTCATGTACTTTTCTTTTTCTATGATCCAGTAAGATGAGTAATGTGCCAATCTTTAGTAAGAATGCATTATTTAGAGGGCTGTCAAATGGAGACAATTGATTAGATTCTCTGAAGATTGCAAAGAAGTCAGGAAAAGAAAACTTCATAATGAAAATACAATTTCCAGAAAAAGCACCCTATGGAAGACTCAGTATCTCATTTCCTGATCTAGTTCTGAATTTGGAAGTCATAAATCAAGTAGAGAGGTAGATATGAATAAGATGATGTTTCTGGGTCAGCAAGCATAGGAAGCAGATAATCAAAAGATAGTCAAGATCCTTCTTGATATCTATATTAATACAAAACCTTATATTTACTTTGAACTAGTTTAAAACCTCACTAATGTCACCATTTTGTTTCTGCACTACGACCTGAAAATGAGTTTTGAAAGAGTCTACATTTATTGAAAAGGTTCTCCAAGTATGTTCTTAAATTTAAACTTCATCACCTCTCATGTTCCACTTATTATCTGTTTTATGATCTACTTCACCTAAATTCTCTGGAAGATACTTGGGAAATTAAAAGAAAGATATTGAGTATATCAATAATTTTTAAAGCAAGCTCTAAAATCTAGTAGAGCGCGGTAATAGATTTTTTATGATACACATTATTTAGCTTCCCCTTGGTGCTTCCAGTTATGTTTTCAAGGTAAAAGCAGAATGCTTAGAAAGGCATACTACCTACATGTCCACTATACCTCACAGCTCAACAGCCACACCCTAAAACAAGCATATTCCAAAGCAGGGATGGGCAAAACAAAATGAAGGGGAGGATTCACGAAAAACTATTTCCTTGTTCATTTCATTTCACAAAACACATTCAGTGATTCTATATCATGCATAGGTTGGCGACGCTGTATCTACAGACAGGGAGACTGGGGTTTGGATCTTTCTCTGTTCCCTTTTGCTTTTATTTTTTTTTCAAATTTTTATTTATTTAGAAAGAAACCTCAAAATTCACTTCTGACCTTTAGTTTTTGTTTAAAACCAAGACATTTAAAAGCATTAACAGTCAAATCCACCTGGCTATAAACATTGTCACAGGTGGACTGGAGAAGCACACTCATTACATTGACTAGGCATAGTACGATGACCAAACACACCAGAAATCAGGGCACGCTTTCCCTGGGGTAACAGCCGGTGGTCTGAACAGGAGTCACCTTTCAGCTGTGCATGTCCTCATCTCTCAGTCTTCTCCACAAACAATTAGTAGGTCTTAAACCAACATGTAAAGAGATTGCTTATAACTTAGCTTAAAAATAAAACAATGAACTCTACCTGCTTTCTGAATTACTTTGCAAAGCTGATGCAGAAGAGTTTAAATTGGAGCTCACTATTGTGGGTGGTCTTGATATCTGTGTCACTGGACCCTGTTCTAGGTGAGAAAGAATTCTGAGGTGGCCCCTGGTTTCAGAGATCTGGTTTGGGAGGGAGTGCATGGTTATAAGATTTTACATTATTGCAAGGTTTCAACAGTTCTTGAATGGGGGCAGTGAATATGAATCACAGTAGAAATTCTGTCATTTGTTTACTGGAAAAGCAACAGATGCTACACACAAGAAATACTTATCTTTTTTTAAAATGCAGATATAAAATTTTAATTGTTTAGGAATTTAAACATAGGGCCAAAAAGAATAGTAAGTAAAAAAAGGTACCTGGAGAGTAAGTTTCTTTTTCTATAAAGTGAAAGCAACAGTGACAAAAACAACATCTAATTTCTACTTTATATGGCTATTCTGAGCACAAACTAGAACAATAAACGTAAAGCATTTTGAAATGCTGAATTCACTCATAATCCAAACAACTTGGTGCCCCAGTGCCTTTCAGATGAAGTCCAAGCTCTCTGGATCTTTCCAGTTTGCTGCACACTTTCCATTTTGGAAGTACCATGAACTGTGGATCCAATCTGAAGCACTTGAAAACTTCCATCTTCTCTGGACCCATTGGTCCAGTTGTGAGCATTTTACTTTCCATTCCATGTTGCAATCCATACTCAGGGCTGCAATCCTTCATCTTCATCACTAAGTGCTTCAACTCCTTTGTACTTTCAAGAAGCAAAACTGTGTCATCTGCATGTCTCAGAATGTCAACGAGCCTTCTTCCAATCTTGATATCACACTCTTCTTCATATAAATCAGCTTTGGTTCAGCATCCAGATTGAATAATTTTGGTGATAGGAGACAATTCAACGTACAATTGAATGTGATTACATGCCTACTTTCCCTCCCACACCCATTCAGCTAATGTGTCTATCTTTGTATCTACACATAGGTCACAGTTATTGCATGATATTATAACTATTGTCTTTAACTCTTAAATTGTTTTAGGGTCTTTCCTGCCACTCTCATATACAAGTCAATGTTTGCCAACCAGCCTCTTATTGTAAATTATTTTTTCCTTTCAAACAAAGAACTTTTTAAATCAAAGACCCTTTCCACTTTTAAATTGATCACGATAAGTTGAGGGAACTCTTCATAAGCTCATTTGGCTGCAGAGAAAGAGAATGCCGGCTCCACACCACACTAGGGCTGATTCCCACAAGACAGATTTTAGACCCCACCCCACAGCTTTCTTTTATCTTCATCTGACACCACCTGTCCCTTCCATCACATCCTATTATAATTCATTGCAATGGCAACACAATACTCACAAATAATGCTTACAGTTCTGGGTCTTTATTAGGGAAGTGAATAAGGTATCAAGAAAAGAAAGAAAAATGTTTGCTGTCATTGTGTCACGGAGCCATTTCTCTTCAATCAGCAGGCAAGTGTCTCATCATACAATCCCTGGGCTGATAGTTCCACGGACCTGCTGCTCTGCTTCCCGAGCTCATCTTCTCCGCTTGACTCTTGGTTCTGACTCATGGTCTTGATAGCCCGAGTTGCCTCTGGAACTTTGGACAGGGATCTTACACATGCTCAGGTGATGGGTGTTCTTTCATGATGGTTCCCACATTCTGTGTATTCCTGCAGCCAAGATAGAACTCTTATGCATAGAGGAATGAAAAAACTGACCAACTCTTGACTTAAAATCCTCTATACCTTTTAGAGATGGTCCCACCCAATCATTTGTGGGAATTATAGACAAATGAATAGAAGGGTTTAGGTAAGCATTTTCACTTCACCTTGAATGTTAGCTCCATCAGATTTTTGGCTCCAACTGTGTACATCTTGATAGTTATCCAATATACAGATTTTATTAAGCTTATCTTCTAGTTTGCCTTGCACAGATTAGTTTGTCGCACTCTCATGGCTTGTATGTTGTTACAATGCTGAAAGTCATGCCACTAATATTTTAGATACCAGCAAGGATGTCCAAGGTAGGCAGGTCTCAGTGGAGCTTTCAGACTAAAACCTACTAGGCAAAAAAAGTTTGGTGACCCACTTCTAAAAAATTTTTTTTCAATGAAAACCTTACATATTACAGCAGAATGTTGTCTAATCTAGTGTAAGAGAATGGCTGAGAACTGGAGAATATTCTCGTTCTTGTCTTTCCTAGTTGCCACGAGTTGGTGTTGACCCCATGGGAGTTCACAGCCACCTCAACCATCTTCAATAATGCTGTGTGTTCATTATGAATACAGGAAAATCTATAAAAGTTCAATACAAATATCAAAGCCAAATGCTAATGAAGGTATTTATTTCCCCATAAAATTTATTGTTGTCCTTTACGTGACCAAGAGAGGCATATATAAATATTACAAAGCTGTTGGATCTATGAATGTGCATCTGGCCAGATTTTACCAAAGTGATTTCTAATATCATCAGATCCTCAGTAATTATGCACATATTTAAAATGTATTTATAGATTAAGGAATTATCTGTCCATTTAATTAAAATGATACTTCTTTTAATGGTCAATAATGGGATGTTTAAGCAAAGTTAAATTTACTTTGTAAAGAGCATAAGAATTACAGCAAAATCCTTTGTTGTCAAGTCTATTCCAACTCCAAGGACACAGTAACACAGTAGAACTTCTCTATTCATTTCCAAGGTAGCAATGACACTATCTTTCTCCTGCCAATCAGTGAGTCTTAATCATAGATCTTTCTGTTAGCCAAATGCTTAACCATTATAGAGCTTAATCTATTTCTGCATAATTTTAGTTGTATAGTGCTCTCTTCAGTGATAAAGATGTCCATTATCGATAATTTGGTGCTTGCCTATATTTCATGCCATAAGTTAGAAATATCACAATTGTTCTTGTCTGTTTGCCAACACAAGCTGTGTATTAAAATCTTTGTAGTATTAAAGTTCGTACTTCTCTGAATGCCTTAGCCTACTCTATACATGGAAAAAGATAGTAAAACAAAACTGATTCCTTTAAATAGATACTTTTTGCCTTTTCCATATCCTTATACCTACATGTTCAACCTGCACTTTTATTTCTTATCATTTCACATAATACTTTTACTTATATCTATTCTGATTTTCTTTCCTTTTGTGAAAACCTTCTAAATCTATGATCCTTCCCTCAATTCCTTCCGTAAGATGGGAAATTTATGTATTGCAAGAAAATAGAACCATAATTTAATATTTATTGCAGGAATGACAACTGAGGAATGAAATGCTTCTAGCATTGCATCCAAATAATCCCAGATGAGGATAATTTTCATGCTTAATAAGTAGCACTATTCACTATATCTTGTTTTGTTTGTTTCATATTTTTCCTCATGTGGCAGTCTGGTAATAATTTTTGGCTCTAAAGTATGCTGTTGTTTGGTTTTAATAAGACATCAGCTTGCAGTAAAATGGAACAGATGCGATTTAAAGCGCTGATCTATCTTACAGATCCCCATAAACTTCCATTCCTATTTCATAGGAATGAAATCCAGTGCAATTGTAAGTAGAATCATCTATTTCTAAGTTTTTATGCCCCTGACACTACCACCACCTCTCAGTTTCACAGCAAATATTTTCTTTGTAAGAAAAGGCTCCCTTGTAGTGTGTGGGAGTACCTCTCATGGGTTGATTCCTTAGGTATTTTTGTGAAAGTTCCCTGTATATCAAGACACACTCAGGAGATACCATTGGCTGATTATATATATATATATATATATATATATATATATTCATTTGATTTCTTTTCACAGTGGATATTAATGCACCTTTTCATTCAATGAGCTGCTTTAGCACTTGGGATATGAATTTATACTTTGATTATGGCTTATGTTGAGTTAAAGGTACTCCAATAATCACTTTCTGAATAGTAGAGCTTAAATAATCCAGTTCACAGACCTAATATGCTTTCCTGGCTATTCAAGGATTACTTACCAAGAAATTTTTCAACATAGGCATCATAGAGCATCAATAAAGTGTTGTATAAATTCCCAAATACTAAATATTCTCTGAAAACATGTTTAGGTATTTTTACAGGAAAATGAGCCAGTTACGAATGTTATACTTGGATGTAGAAAACCTGGGCTTGGTGAACTATGAAATGCTGATTTTCTGCCAACAGAAAAGTAATTTTATTGTGATATACTGAACATATTATCATCATTGAAATAGGTTATTAGGTTGAATTTGATTAGATATTTCTTTTTAAGTAACCTAAAGACACGGTACAATAAATATACTTCAACCATGATACATCAGCTGAAAGGATGTGACAGGTTTTAAGACTGTAGGCAGGGAGAAAAAGTGATTCCAAAGATTATCTACTACTCACTGCAATCAAGTTGATGCCAATTCATGGTCCCCTTCCAAGACAGGCTAGAAGTGCTCTTGTGAGGATTCTGAGACTGAAACTTTTTTTGGTAAACTCTTCCTACTGGGGCCTCTTACAGCTCTAATCACAATCTATACATATATCCATTGTAGCACATCTGTACATATGTTGTCATCATCTTTTTCAAAATATTTTCTCTCTGCTTGAGCCCCTGGCATCAGATCCTCATTCCCCCCCTCCCTCTCCCACCCTCCTTTTCTCCATGTTCCCTGGATAATTTATAAATTCTTCTCTTCTTTTCACGTCTTACACTGACCACTGTCTCATTCCACCCACTTTTCTTCTATCCATCCCCCATACATAGATTATTGTGATTGGTCCCCTCCCTTTACTTCTCCCTCCTACCCTTACCCTCTAGCATCGCTGCTCCCCTTATTGGTCCTGAGGGGTTTATCTGTTCTAGATTTCGTCTGTTGTGACCTTTTATCTGTACCAGTATACATGTTCTGTTCTAGCCAGATTTGTAAGATAGAATAGGGGTCATGGTAGTGGGGGAAAGGAAGCATTACAGAACTAGAGGAATTGTGTACATTTCCTTTGGGCAATACTGCATACTGACGGACTCTTCTTCTGACAGGAGGTGTCCGATTGACTACTGATGGACTTTGGGTTTCCACATTGCCCACCCCCTCATTCTTATGGGGACTGTCTTTCTTTATGGGAGCATAAAGCCCCATCTTTCTCTTGCGGAGCTGCAGAAAGTTTTGAGCTGCTCACATTGCAGTTAGCAGCAGAGAGCATACCCACTCTGCCACTGGGTCTCCTAAGATAGAAGAAATCACATGAGATATATTTGTTTGTTTATCTATTTATTTAGCTTTTAGTTTTAGGGATATTGTGATAATTAGTTTGTTTCAGAAACACTTTATATTACTTAAAACTCATAGTTGATTATTTTGACTTTCACTTCTGGAAAGTTTGCTCCTGTCAGATTAAACCTTGTCCAAGTAATTTTAACAATGGAATTAGTATGCAGAGCAACTATTCTAAAGCTTTTCAGAATAACCAAGGTAGACAGAACGTGAGGTATTATAGTCTTTTGACAGAGGTAGACTAATTTCAGCACCATAGACATCTCTGCATTTTCCTCAGTGTTCACCAATGCCAGAGGTGAAGGAACAGAGCATCCTTTAAGGCCTGAGGATTGTGAAGGTCTCACTGCGTTGTGACAACAGAAGTTGGTACATGGAGGACACATCTAAGAAGACTTCACTTTGAAGTTAAAACATAACTAGGAAAGAATGACAGACTGTGTGAGGTTAAGGTGTTTGACCCCTTCTTATACTCTGGGGTGCTCAGAAAGAGACGTCCAGAAATCAGATAGAAAAATATAGGTAGGGTACCAAACACTTGAGTAAATATTTAAGTAGTCTCTTAATGCAAAGGAAAATGAAGCAGCAGTTCAGAGGATGCTGAAGAACATGCAGAAAAATCTTCTTATATATACATGAGTGCCACTGGTTTGATTTCTATAGACAATGCAGTCTAATATACCAATTTGAATATTGAAATTGGCATATATATATTTATACACTAAGAAAACTCATTTCAAAGATATATACAGATAGGTTGCAGGAAAAAACTTGGAAAAAAAGATAAAATGTTAAGCAAAATGAATTATGGTGACTATATGAATACTAAATAAAACAGACTCAGAGCAAAGAAAGTTACCATCACTAGAAAGAAGTATTATTTGATGATAAGGTCCACTCATTATATATAGTGGTTCTAAATGTGTCTGTACTGTGTAATAAAGCTACAGACTATTTGATGCCACACAGATAGAGCTGAAAGTAAAAACAAATCCACAGTTATAGTTGTAGACTTTTTTGACTTGTATTTCATCAAATGATAGAACATCAATTGATAAATCATCAGCATTGATACAGAAAATAGCATCTGCCATTAAGTTGTAATCAAAATGTATAAAAGACCAAACCAAATTAGATTAGCATGAATGTATATAATCATCAATATTTACCAAACACATGTTAAAATAGGCCATCTATTGGGTTATAAACAAGCTTAAACCAATTTAAAATAATTGAGACCATGCTGAATATTTTCCTGCATCACAATGGTATCAAACTTGAAAAACTGTATAGAATTGTAGCAGAAACATTTCCAAACACTCAAAAATTAAGCAATATACTTCCAAATAATCTATGAATCAAAGAAGTCTAGAGAATAGTAAAAATTAAATTGAATGAAGTAAAAATTCAAATATACTCATAAAACACTTACACCACAGCTAAAATAGTATTAAAAGTAAAATTTTAGTACAAAACATACTCCAAGTAAAGAAAAGCACTTTATCATGTTCTTAGCTTCCAGGTCAAGAATCTAGAAAATAATTATGAAAACGAACCTAGAGTCAGTAGATAGGATGAAATAAACATGAGACTAACTCTCAGAAATTTAAGACAGAATTGAAAACAGATAAATAAATGCACTAAATATTTTATTTTTTCACAAAATTTGGCAAATCTCTGGTAAATTAAAAAAGATGAAGAAAAAGACACAAACCAGTCCTGTCAGGAATGAAGCAAAGAATAACCCTACCGACCCTGCCACGATCGACTAAGAGACTGCAAGGAACTATGCTACAAACACAGGATGAACGACGGAGAAAAACAGGCTGGTTTTTGACCGATGAAACCTCCCATAATTTGCTGAATCTGAAAGTGTTTATTTGAATAACGCCATAGTTATAAATAAAATTGGAGGTAGCAGGTACTATAGCTACAGAATATTTGAAGTCAAACTGATAATGAAAATACAAACAAAAGTAATTATAATTCTTGTACATAAGAAATTTTCCAGACCATATGGCTTTACTGTAGAGTGCTACCAGATGTTTAAGAATAATTAATTCTACACTCTCTCTTCAATAACATAGAAAAGGGGGAACAACTCTCGATTAAGAAACTGATATGCTTATGCCAAAACCTGGCAAAGAAAAGAAACGCAACAGGAAAAGGTCAGGCAATACCCTGCATGACTGTATACATACAAATTCTTACTAAAATAATAGCAAGCACAGGGAACTTTAAAACTTCCATGAAGAAATTCTATTATATTTTGATTCCAGTTTTTCAAAATCTGTTTTGAATCTCCATATAAATAATTATGCATGGTGACAAAATGAAGTTTGTGTAAAGCTCAAGGTTGACTCCATATTTTAAAGTATTAATCAGTTTAAGTTAGGTGATTGAAGAAAAATGTATTGCTGTATTATAGGATGCAAAGAAAATATTTGATATACTTGATTACCATTTATTATAAAAGCTCACAGAAAAATAGAAATAAACATAAAATTTTCTAAATTTCATTAAAGTATCTACAAATATATATACAGGTGCCAACATATTTAATGATAAAGTATTACATTCATACTCAGTAAATGTGAGAATAAGGTAGGATTATTTTACCTCACCACTGCTATTTAGCATACTATTGGAAGTGCCAGATGACTTAATAAAAAAAAATGAAAAGAAAATCAAAGGCATACAAATTGAAAATCAAAACCTTCTTTTCCAGAATATAAAATCCGCAAACATTAAAGAAAGCCATGGTGTAGCCCTCAGTCAGGTAAGCATTAGACTGTTAGGGTCTGTTGTTCAGACCAAATCACTGTTTCGCAGAAGAAAGATGAGATGACCTGCTCTCCTATGAGTTACATTCTGGGAAACTCTAAAGAGGATTGCAGTGAGTTGGAATTAGCTTGTTGTCAGGGGTCTGGTTTGATTTTTATGATGTGAAATGACATGGAATGTTATCTGGAATCTAATAAACAAAAATATATTTATATATCTAATAAAGCTAATGAGTTCAATTTTTCATGATAAAAAACCAACATACAAAAATCAACAGTACTTTTATATACTAACAATGGACATGTATGGTATTCTTAATGTCATTCCACAGCTCATCAGTTCTTCTGTCAATGTTCAATTCAGCAAATCTATTCTTGGGGTGTTCTTGAAATTCAAGGGGGATATACTCAAGGTCATTTTTTTCTAGGTTTGTTTTATTTTGCTTCAACTTGAACCTAAACTTACATGAGCAGTTGATGGTGGATTTCACATTTGGTCCAGGGCCTGGTTTTAGCTGCTGATCTTGAGCGTCTCCATCATCTCTTTCCACAGATGTAGTCAATTTGATGACTGTGTGTTCCATCATAAGCCCATGTGGATAGTTGCTCCTTGTGCTATTATTAAAAAAATAGTAATCTTGAAAGAAGCAGTCTTGCAAAATTCATTGATGCAATCTTCAGTTTCATTTCTATTATCAAGACAATATTTTCAATAACTAGTTCTTCCTCTTTGTTCCCAACATTTGTATTATAATCTCCAACTAATTAGCAATGCATCTTGATTGCAAGTAGAGTGACAGTTCACCTTGTGTTCTTTGAACATGTGCTTTAGACACTTGTGTTCCCCCAGGAAAGACCAGTCCCTGGAGAAGGACATCATGGCTGGTGCAGTAGAAGGGCGGTAAAAAGAAGAACATCTTTGAGAAGACAGATTGGCACAATGGCTGCAACAATACACTCGAGCGTAAGACCGATTGCAAGAGTGGCACAAAATAGTCAATGGTTTGGTTCTGAAGGGTCAGAATTATGTTCTCTAGGGTCTAACTGCCCATGAGAGTTGGCTTAATGGCACCTCACAGCAACTTTGGGCAGGTGTAACAAATGGAGAATATACCATCATTATATTAAATTAAAAAAATATTTGGGTATAAAATGAACACATGTGCGCAATTAGCTTCTTGATAGATATAGACACAATTGTTTTAACATTCTGGTCTATGGAAAAATACAGGCTCAAGAAGTATCAAATTTATATTAAAAATATATGTACAGTGGGAAGAATCACTTGATGCCAATTCTTATTACATATATATACACTTAGCAATCAAGATCTAGGACAAACATATAGATCAATAGAACACATACATCAGATATAGAATGAACACCTTTTTTGGTTTAATTTAGAGCCCATGCCTCTTGGAGCTCTTATAACTACCCTTGCATCAATTGTATCAAGGATATTTTTACGTATGTTGCCATCATTATTTTCTAAACATTTACTTTCTGTCTAGTCCTTGGTATCAGTTCCTCTTTTCTCCGTCCTTCCCTCCCCATCCTCACCCTTGTGCCCCCTTGGTAAATTATTAATTATTATTTCTTTCATATCTTACACCAACTGTTGTCTCCTTTCCTCCGCCGCTTCTGTTGCTTGTGTCACTGGTTGGGGTGAGGCGGTGCTTGCAAACATTTTTTTGAACCAGCACACAAAATTAATTGAATCTAGGAAAAATAATTTCTCAATAAATGTTGCTGGGGTTCCAAGTTACTATGGAGTTTAGGGGAAAGGCTATAAGCTTGCAAAGGAAATCTGCTGTGAGGGACGGCAGAGTCAGTGCCAATTTGGATGGACAGCAGAATGAAGCGCTGCTTGGTTCTGGGCCAGTCTCACCGTTGTTCCTGTTCCAGCCATGACTGCAGCCCCTCTGTCAATTCCAATTTGCTAATCAAAAGTTCATGAGACAGATTCTAGCAACCCTGGCTTCCAAGAAGAACTGTTTGTACTTCTTCCAAAAGAAACATGTTTGTTCCTTTGACAATCCATAGTCCTTTCGATATTCTTCACCAAAGCCATGATTCGAATGGATAGATTTGTTTTCAGTCTTCTTTATTCACTGTCCAATATACCTATGAGGCAATACAAAATACCATGGCTTAACTCATCACCTTAATCCTCAAAGAAACATCCTTGCTTTTCAATTCTGAAAAGGTCTTGTGCAACATATGTAGTCCAGGCAGCACATCATTGGATTTCTTGATGGCTGCTTCCATGAGCATGAATTCAAGCAAAATTAAATCTTTACTGACTTCATTCTTTTCTCCATTTATTATAATGTTGCCTATTGGTCTAGTTGTGAGAATTCTTGAATCAAATTCTCCCAGGGAATTGAAACTAATACTAAAGGCTGCAATGCTTGATCTATATCAGCAAGCACTTCAAGTATCCCTCACTTAATGAAAGCAAGATCGTGTCATTTGTATATTGCAGGTGATTAATAGGCCTTATTTTCAATACTAATTCTGCATTTTTAGACCCTGATTTTGAATTTTTATTCATTGAATCCAACTTCTCTGATTATCTTTGCAGCATACAGATTGAATAATTAGGGTGAGAGGAAACCACCCTGATGCAGGCCTTTCCTTATTTTAAACCATGCAGCAGTTTTTTCTCCTGTTCACATAATTGTCTCTTTATCCAAGAGCATGTTTCACATGAGTACAAAAAAGTATTCTGGGATTTTCACCCTTCACAAAGTTGTCTGTAGTTTCTTTATGATCCACACAATGCAATACCTTGACATACTATATAAAGCAGAGTGAACATCTTTCTGATATTTTCTGTTTTGAGTCAAGATCAATCTGATATCAGCAATGATTTCCTTTGTTCCATATCCTCTTCTGAATTTGTTTAGAATCCCTGGCAGCTCCCTCTCAATGTACTGCTGCAACCATTATTGGATTATCTTCAGAGCAATATTGCTGATATATGATATAAATGATCATGTTCTAAGTTGGAGTAAGTGTAAATATGGAACTTTTATGATCAGGTGACAAAATAACTGTTTTTCTTATTTCCTGACATATATAGATGAATTCTTCCATTGCTTCATCAGCTTGTTGACATATTTTAACTTATAATCCATCAACACCTGACTCCTTGTTTTTGACTAATTCTTTCAGTGCAGCTTTGACTTCTTCCTTCAGGACCATTCATTCTTGCTTATATGTCACATCTTGAAATGGTTGAATATCAACTAGTTCCATTGTACAATGACTGCTTTTTTCCATCTTCACCTAAAGTTTTCTGTGATATTCAACATTTACTCCATAGAATCCTTCAATCGTATAACTCAAGGCTTGAATTTTTCCTTGAGTTCTTTCAGCTTAAGTTATATATACTTCTTTTTTTTTTTTAGATTTCTAACTAGTTATTTTCACATTTAATTATGATATTATACTTTGTGTTCTCGAGGTGCCCTTTGAAACTTTCTTCTTAGTATTTTTTTATGTCACCATTTTTTAAATTTGCTTTAGCTACTTTATGATTAATAGTAAGTTTCAGAGTCTCTTTTGATGTCCCTACTAATATTTTCTTTTTGTTGTGTTTTGTAAAATTGGGAGTTAATGCACAGATCATATCATTCCATAGTTCAATCACATCAAGTAGTATTGTACAATTGCTACCACCATCATTTTCAAAATGTTACTTTCCTCCTGGAACCCCTTGTCATTGTCTCTGTTTTAGCTGCCCCTATGACTACCATAAACCTACCTGCTATTCCTATAGGTTCATCAATCCTGAGTTCCAGAAAAACAAATAATGCAAATTCAAGTAGGTGACCCCAGAGACATTGATGACCATGTGCTTTCTTCATCTATGATGTTCTTGAAGTCATCCCACAGCTCCTCAGTCCCTCTATCATTGTCTAATGCTGAAAATCTGTTAAGATGCTCTTGAATTCCACTGAAGATATGCTCCAGGTCAGATTTTAACTCCTATGGGCTTGTTTTAATTTTCTTCAGCTTCAACCTCAGATGACATATGAGCAACTGATAGTGTTTTCCATGGTCAGACACTGCCCTTGCATAAGCTGCTGATACTTAGCTTCTCCATAGTCTCTACTCACAAATGTAGTCCGTTTGATTTCTATCTTATTTGGAATATTTCATGTGGGTAGTTGTTCTTCGCATTCTTATAAAAAGTTATTTTCCTTGAAGGTGTTCTTGGTCTCACAAAATTATATCACGCACTCTTCAGCTTTGTTTATTTACCAGGACCACATTTTCTACCTACTGTTCCTTTTACCTTGCTTCTAATTGTTGCATCCCAATCAGCAATAATTATCAAAGCAGCTTGAATGTATGTTTGATCAGCTTTAGACCAAAAAGGTAGGTAGAATTCTTCAATTTTAGCATCATCAGCTTTTGTGATTGCTGTGTAAAATAGAATAGCAGTTGCATTGTGTGGATGCCTTTGTATGGGTATAGTTATTCTATCACAGATAGCAACATTGTTTCATAAACACAAATTTTATAGTACAGCAGACAATAGTTTTTTATTAAAAAAAAGCAGGTCAATATCATTGGTTGAGTTAAGTCAGACTCAAAGTGAGCCTATATGAAAATATCACTGTGCCATAAAATTTTGAAGGATATAATTTTTTTTAAGGATGCACCTTGCCACATCTTTCTCCTGTAGAGTGGCTGGTGGGTTTGGACAGCTGTCTTTCAATTAGCTGAAGGGCATTTAATCATTATGACCCCAAGGCTTCTCATATGTATGGATTCTTTTCTTTTGTTCCAAAATAACTCAATGGGTTAAGAATGCTTGTGTGGCAGTCACCTAATCTGGTGTCAATTTGAGGATTAAGAGTATGGAGATAAGAGTCCGACCTCTCAGTCTGAAGATAGCCAATGAGATCTGGGAATTGTGGTCATTCCTTCTTAGAGGGGAAGACGCTATCTGACTCACTCTCTAGGAGACAGTGCAGCTGATGAGACACATGGCAGAATGTTGATTGCCTTTGAGCCCTGGAAACTACAGGAGCCTCAGGAAGACCCCTGCCAGTGCTGAGATGCTTCTAATGACACTGGATACACAAGACTCTGCATCCACTGGCCTGTAATTGTCCTGTGTCATTGCATGTGCTTCATGAGTCTGAAGAGGACTGATGGATTGGTATCAGACATATGGGCTAATGTCAGACTTATGGCCTTGAACTGGGATGCTTTCTTGATGTACAGTTGCTATTGTATATAAAGCTCTTTCTTGTACACATAAGAGTATATGGATTTGTTTCTCAAGTCTACCCGGACTAACACAGCTTGTCTTATACTTCTGATGTTTCTACTACTGTTCCGAAGAAACAAAGAAATGTCACTTGGAGAAATTATATAAAAATTCATGAGGAAATTCTTGAGAAGGTGGTGAGCTGTTACCCTACAAATCAAGCGTTTCTTCTTTCACTGATTTATGCTTGTAACTTTGGTTATTCAGCATAGATCTATGAAAACATTGTTTTCAGTTGAAATATCATCTCATGATATTCTAACCAGGTCAAGAGTTTTACCAGATGTAACATTGATGACCTGCATATATGAAGTCATGAGACTTTTATTAGATGTGCCTTGAATTGGGTACTGATCACTCTGACACTTCTTAGTTCATCCCCCCCCCCACACACACACACATTTGGACAAAAAGATGACTCAAATTCAATTGTTTTTCACTCATCTAAGGCACAAGTATATGTTGAAAATTCTAAATACACAGAAAAAAATAGCAATCCATGTCCTAAACAATTGAAGTAAAAGTATTATTGCCTCTTTGATAATATATGAAAATTTCAGTGAATAATATTGATCAGTCCTATTGTTAGAGTCCTGTTAACATATTGGAATAAGATGCAAAACAAAAGGCTTTTAAATTTTTTCTCAGACTCATTGCATAAGATAACCTAGGAGATCATAAATAAATCTAAGACATGGTTTTACTTAGAAGTTTTAGATACTTCTTGTTCACTAAACTTTAAAGAATGTTGTCAAAAAAGATCACTTGCATCAAAGAATGTGATAGAACTACAGTGGTGTTAGAAGGCCTCATTTCTCTCCCTTGGAGCAGCTGGTGGTTTCAAATTTCGGACTCTGTTAGCTGGTGAACTTGTTACCAGGGCTCCTCCAATGTATTTTACAAATGACAAAAACACTAATGTCTCCAAGGGACATAGCATTTACGTTTGATGACCAACCTTTTATAATCTAAAAATCATAGTTAATTTCATACAATGTATAATGGTAACAACAGAAATTGCCTTTTTATCACTTTCCAAGTGATTTTTTTTCACTATACAGAAACCACAGTGCATCCTACTTGTTAAATGGTTTCAAAGTGATATGCATATGTATATTGTAAATTGACTCATGTAACGCATATTTATTTATGTTCTTCTGAAACAAAGTTTCATTGCCCTAAATAATCACATAATCACATATCTTTATATTTTGTATGATAGAAAATGTGCTAAGTTACATCTACTATTTATTAGAATGGCAAATTTCAGCATATTTTCTAGTGTAAAAGTAAATATATCCTATCAGCAAATTTTAATTTAATTCTTTCTTTATACTCCTTACAGGGCCAGTTCTACCATGTCCTTAGATGTGAGTGGCCTTTTCTTGATGACTATCTTCAAATGTTAGTAAACAGGAAGTATCTAGGATACTAGGAATTACTTAGTAATTCTTTATACTATTTAATAGAAAAAATGCAATATTTAACAGAATAGAGTAGTACAGTCTAAATAGGAATGTGTACTAAAAGTTAAAATGGTCCATGCTATCTTAAACATTGCTACAAATAAGAAGGGATATGGTAATATTCACTTTAGTCATTTTATTGATTCCAAATACAAACCAGAAAATATTCTTAAATTTGTTTTTGTTATTTAGTAAGACATTTTGAACTTAGTCAAAAATAAAACTACATTATAGATGTCATTAAACAGTCACTCATGGTCATTTTAAATTCCAATTTATATTTTCACTCATAAAATTCTATTGCCAAGAGGAGTTATTATTAAGGAATAAATGGGTTCAAATTAAGAAGCAAACTCAGAGATATAGCCTTATTTTTATTAGAGACGATTAGTTTTACATTATGATGGACATTGATTTTCAAATGTCAAACCAGTGTTGCATTTCTGAAATGATGGTGCTTAGTTATGGCATAACTGTTGGAACTTGTTTAGCTAATATTTTTCTAGTATTTTTGTACCTAGATACATAAAAAAATCATTTAGTTTTTCTTTGTTATATTGTCTTGGTAGATTTAGCAACAAAATTAATTTAATTTTAGAAAGTACATAAAAGTTTATCCCTATTTGAATATATATATGTGTGTATACATATACACACAATGCCTTTGGGAATGTTTGTGATTTAAGTAGGTGCTAAAATTCACTGAAAAAATGTACTTCCTGGAAAATATTTTGTTTCTTTTAAAAATATAAAAATTGCCGGGGCTCAGCCCTGGTGTCATAAGTGGTTGAGTGCAGGACTGCAGCCCACGGGCCTGGCGGTTCAAATCCAGCGGTGGCTCTCAGGAGCAACACTGGGTAGAGCCCACAACCACGAAATGCAGTGATGCCAAAAAATAAAAAAAAATTTGACATGTCTTCTACTATGTTGATTTTAAGAAGTCTAATGAACTTATCCAAGTTATTGACTCAAATTATTAAATATGTTTTTTTTTTTATTATAAGCATACCAAACATTGCTCTGATTCACAGCCCGTGTACGTCCTGGAATTACCTTCAACTTCTTCCTGGAACTGGCTTACTCTCAAGTTTAAGTTCTGCAGCAACTCCACCTCCCGAGGCGAGCATCCTTATCTCATCAACCTGGAAATGCTTCTCTTTATTCATTTCTATCACAGAATCCTATTTATTCTCCCCTAAACACAATGACAAGCTGTAACTATTTCATTTGCTTACTCACTGATTGTGTTCTCGGCATAGAACAGCACCCCCACGAGCACAAAAGCTTTTCTTTGTTCTCATTGACCCCAGCCCATTGCATCTCCACCTTATGTGCTTTGCACACTACATGGTAGTAGATACATATCAAAAGTAGCAGTGGATAAATATTATGCACAAGTGAACCTACAAGCATATCTCCAGGTAGCACTGCTCTTTCTTGAGTTACAAGAATCTACTTTAAGGATCCCCATGGCAAGATATTCTTTCAGCCTCTTTTGAACTTCCAGCTGTTGAGGTGGTTGCTATTGAACTTCCAGATATGAAGTCAAGTAAGACAAGGAACAATTGAAAGCAGCAACTAGACCTCTATTCACTTATTGAATCAACATGGACAAGACACAAAATAAATATGGCAATCATGTATTTGAAATATCAATTTCATGATTGAGATGTAGGCGTGGAGTTTAGCCTGTTAATCTGGAGATAGCCATGAGTAGTCAATGAGACCTCTGTGTGGGCATGGCTTTCTCCTGAGACTTCTTTGAAATCTCGCAATATTTATCTCATGGAAATGAGAGGCCATCTCCCCAGTTGTTGGGGGTCAGTCTCTGAGACAACGAACTATGGACAAGACAAGATGGCAGTGTCCGGGGAGCTGGGGGAGCCTATGAAGTAGCCATATGGTCTTACCCTGATGGAACCAGATTTCTGAAGCTGAAGAAGCCACGTGGAGGCCCCTGCAAATGCTGAGTTGTTCTACCACCACTGTATGCTGTTGATGGACCCTGAGCCCTAGAAGCGAGGAGTCGTGTGGAGACCCCCGTCAGTGCCAGGATTCTGCACCCACTGGCCTGTGACTTTGTGAGTTGGAAGGAGACTTTAGAGACTGCTATCGGGCATATGGGCTAATATCGGACTTATGACTTTGAGCAGGACTCAGTTGGGATGCTTTCTCAATGTTCCATTCTGCTTGTATATAAATCCCTCCCTTATATCCATACACATGTCTATGAGTTTGTTTCTCTAGTCCACCTGGACTAATGCAATAGAGTTTTCCCTTGTTCTTATGAAATGATACCAGGTGAGGATGAGATGGCTTGCAGTGCAGACTGTAGGAGTCATCTACAGAGTCACTCTACAGAGGAGTCCTGAACAAAAGGCCTTATATCAGACTGGAAACCTGAGGAATGGCTAGGAGTAGAAAAGTGTAGAATCAGAGGGGAGAAATTGTCCCAGCCTAGTTCTCTGGTAGAGAGAGGTCCTAACAGAGAGGACTGGTTAAAGTCTCAGCCAAGGCCTCTAAGGAGAAGCTTCCTGAGCTAGAGAGATAAATGTGCATGTGGGTGAAGCTGGCACAGGATTTCTGAGTGGAAGTTTTCAATTCCCTCTAGAAAACTATAGTGCATTGAAGGTGCACCACTCTGTCTGGGGTGGGGAGGACAACGTTTCCTTATGAGGTCTTCCAGGCAAAGTCTTGTAACTATGATTGCATTTGAAAGAAAGCACAGAAGATTTGGTCTGGAGTTAGAAATAGGAGAAGGTTCATATGTTGAGTTGGGTTTCAGATAGACACCCAAAAGGAATTTGGCTTGTAACTGAACTAAAGTTGAATCAAGTATATTTGCATTAAGATTGTGTAATACCACATTAGAAGGTCTGAATATGGTGGGAGAAAAATGTGGAACAAACCCCAAATCCTAGAGCTGAGGGGGACCACTTAGACTATGGCACTTCGTCATGGTTCATGTGGAAATGAATTCATCTACACATTACAATAATTACCCAATTAAAATCAACAGGGAACATCTTGATACATAGTACACATCTTGATACATATGACACATCAGGAATATCTATAAGGCACCATTCTGTGAAGTGCGTGTTGCTACTGTGAGGTGTCATCACGTCTTGGTTTTGACTCTTAACAACGCTGACAACCACCCTATCATTATTGCCTTACCCTCCTTAAAATCATTTTGTGTAACTCGTTGTTACAGTTATTGTGTGAATACATCTCTATGACAGACTTCCTTTTTTTTTTTTTTTTGCTGACAATTTACCATGCATGATGTCATTGCTCAAGGACTCCTATCTCTTGAAAACATGTCCAAAATAAAAGAGATAGTGTTCTCATTCTGGCTTATGAGGGGAATTCTGGTTGTATTACTTCCAAGACATAGATGGTTGTCTTTTGATGGTCTGTGGTATTTCAGTAATATTTCCCAACACTGTAATTTAAAATCAACCTCCCTTTCCTTTTGCCTTCCTTATTATTGAAAATACCATTTTTGCGTAGGCCAGAGGTCTACACTACAGAGGTCCTATACAATAGATTTGCCCAAGACAGTGCGTTGTTTGGTCTTTTGGCTACTGTTTTCATGTGACAAGCAAGATGAAATCACTGACAAGTTCAAACTTTTGTCCATTTATTATTGCATTGTGTACTGGTCAACTTGTCAGGATATTCTTTTAATGTAGACTCGTCATCCATACTGAAGATTACAGTTATTTGTTCTTCATCAGGAAGTGCTTCGTGGCCTTTTTACTTTTAATAAGGAAAATTGTGTCATCTGCATGTTGAAAGTTCCTAATAAACGTGGCTCAAATCTTGATACATTTTTCTTATTTATGTGGTCTAGCTTCATGAATTATTTACTAAATGATATCTCTTGTTTCAAGTCCTTTTCTGAATCCTGCTTGAATTTCTTTCTACTCCCTGTCAATGTACTGCTGCAATCACTGTTACATGATTGCCAGCACAATTTTACTCTTACGTGCTATTGATATGTTGTTTTATATTTTTCTAATTATGTTGGATCACTATTCATTGGAATGAATATAGACATGGATCCCCACCAGTTGTTTGGCCCAGAAGCTCTCTTCCTAATTTCTTGGCATAACAAGGAGTAGTTATGGTGCTTTATTAATATGTCAAACAGTTCAGTTGGTATTCTTTCCATTTTGGACGTCTTGTTTTTGTCTCATGCCTTCATTGAAGCATAGAGTTCTTCATATGAGACTTCTTGAAGCCATTGAATGTAGACCGTTATCTTTGGTAAAGTGACCCTGTGAACCCCATTGATCTTTCCTTATGCTTCCTGCATTGTTCAATAGTTTGCCCATATATTCCTCCAACATTGCAACTTGGGGCCTGTTTTATTTTCATCAACTTCAAACCTGCTGAGCTTCTTCCTTTTTGGCTTTTGAACTCCACATCTTTCACATTTCTTTATAACAGTTTGTTTTCTTGAGCTGCCCTTTGAAATTTTCTTTTTAGTTTTTTCATTTCATGCTTTCTTCCATTTATTTTAGTTGCCTTACATTCACAGGTAAGTTTTAGAGTATTCACTGACATTCAATATGATATATATATATTTTTGTTATTCTTCATCTTTTAGTTATTGTGCACTTGTTTTAATATCTAGTTATATAATATCAAAACCAAATACTTTTATTGGGAAAATTGCTTTTTAAATTGTTGATGGGATGATTGTCACTCTGAAGAGTAAGTTGTTCCTTAATCAAGTAATAGAATTTTCAATTACCTCATATGTTTGAAAACTATAAATTATTGAGTTTCTTCTTGATGTTTGATTGCTGAATTTGATACTTTTCATTCATTACCAATGAGACTTTTAATGCATGAAATTAGAAGTTGATAAAACCATTGGAAAGTTAAGAAGTGAAAAATAGATGGAAGCTCAGAGAATGTGAAGGACTTTCCCCGAAAGCTTTTCCTGGGATTACACTGAGGTAGATGGGTTCAGTTGGTTATTCAGTAGCCATAGACAGGATCACAAGTCATCCAGTGGCCAAGATGTAAATAAGTACAATCAGTTGTCACTTAAGAATAATCTCTTTCCCTTACCAAACTCTCAAGGGAAATTTGTGGTAGCATCTGTACACAGTCTCTTTGGTAAGGAGGTGTTAGGGCACTTCTCAGCACCTGTGCCTTTGCCTGTGGCAGAGAGTTTTATACTGAATATAAACAAATGATACGAGGGATATATCAAATTTTACAATCTTAATTAAATTATGATTTCTTTTTTAAGCAAATGACTAAGTCTCTGAACATGTATTTATATAGCTTATCTTTTGAGTAAATGTTACATGTCTTAAAAATAATCCTTAGATTATAGTTAGTGTGTGTTCCAAGGGCAGTGCAAATATCACAAGAGAAACCATTCTTATTTTATTTTACAACTACCAAATTAAATCTCTAAAGGAAACTCATGCCATGCAATCATAAAAATTATTCCTTACTTGACAACAAACTTATGAGACTCTAGAAATCCATGAGTTTTTTAGCTGTAGGGGCTTATGTTTAAAACTGAATATTTTAAGTAGATTGTAAAATATTTCATTTTAGACATAATAATTAATTTGTAAATGTCTGGGGAGCAAGTATTGCAATTTTATCACAATAGTTTTATCTGTTTCATAGTCAGTGCTCCAAGTTTTATCATATACTTCAAAACAATGTCCTGTAAATTCTGTAGACTATAGCTTTGGAGGGAGTATCAACCAACAATGAAAATAAATTAATTACTTGATGAGACAACACATATTTTTAAGAAAATATACTGAATGAAAGAAGCAAGAAATAAAAGTCTGTATACTGTATTTCTATATATATGTGTGTATGTAAGTGAAAGAATATTTGAGTGTTAGAAATGTTTTATGTCCTTATTGTGGTAGCAGTTATATGAGTACAAAAATTTATTAAAATTCATGGTAATGTATCATTAAATCTGTACTTTTAAATAGATTTAATGATGCTAGCAAGGTGTATAAAATTAAACAAACAATTACACAAAGGTAAGAAATTAAGGATTGGGATGAGGTAATAAAATTTAGTTTCACGAGGAAACTTATAGATAAATTAAAATGTCAACGTCATTAAAGATAGAAGGCAAAATTTTGTGGGTTTTTTTTTCCAGGAAAATCATCCTTTAAGTAAAGCTCCTAAAAGTGAGAACTTTATTGTTGTGACTATTTTAATTTAAAAATATTTTATTGTAATTCTAACAGGCCAGTTTTTCATTCAACAATACATACATATTTTGTAGTTTTACTGGTCTGAGGAATGTACAAACAGATGGTTCATTAGTCTATCAGATAAATAATATCTTTCTCTCTTCAGATGTCACCTGTCTTCTTTTCTCTGAATGGAAACAAACCAAGAGTCATACCTTAGATGAAAGCTCAAAAGCTTTTAAGAGCTTAGAACTATTCACTAAAGTTTGATATAAAGATTATCATTGTGGGATATATTATGCCACTTCACTTTGGTGTTCTCCAAGTCTAGGCTCTTGATCTTTCAGGTTAAACTCATTTCATCAATGAGATTGATTATGTTTATAGGTTTTCACCTTTATTTATCTGCAAGTTTGTCATATTGTGGTAGCTGGAAGTATATCACCAGCATTTCAAATATTAGCGGGGTGACAGTTTCAGCGAGCAGGTTTCAGCAGAGCTTTCAGACTGACAGAAGACCAGAGTGAAGGCATATGCTGCCTGCTTTCAACGGGATTAGTTACTGATCACTATGAATTGCAGTGCATTGTCAGATAAGGTACCCTAAGATGTGCCCTCTTGACTAGAAAACACTCAAAAAATGACATAAGAAGAGATACCTTCTAAAAGTAAACTCTATCTTAATGACATGGGTGGAGGAAAATTTAAGTATTTTCCTTTGCTTATAGGGCATTACTCAAAATGAAAGGGAACAGCTGCAAATATTCATTAATAAATGGGACATGAAATGTATAAACCTGGCAAAACTGGAGCCCATCAAAAGTAAAAGTAAACACATAGATATCCTATTAATTATGCTGCTGAAATGTACTGGTATTGGCTCTTTTGAGTCAGATGGTAGTGTGGTTTGCTACACAGGAAACCCAAAACAACATTTCTAGGACTAGCTGGAAGTACAATATGGTCTTTGATAGGATATGATCCAGTGTTAGTATTCATTTGATTTGCACCAATTCAACAGAAATGACACATTATTTTTTGTTGACTTCAATAACCTGTTTTTAAAATGGCAATAGCAAACTGGGTTTTCTCTTTGGTGGGTGGATGCCCAATGTTGAAATCATAAATCTATATTCCTTATTCTTTTCTTTTTTGGTGGACATCACTGCCCCCTGGTGGGAATCAGTGGCCCAGCCTTGCTCTTGGAGGGCTGCTGCTGCATATGAACCGCCAACCCTGTGAGCCTCAGACCCACACTCAACCTCTACGCCACCGGTGCTCAGCCCTCCTTATTCTTTTTTAAGCTTTCATTTACTCAACAGAATATGTGTCCACAGTAATGTTCATTCTGTCCATAAGCATAAAAAATTAGACAGAACTATGATTATAATATTCATTTATTCATTTTATAAAATTCGTTCATTTGGTGAAATACTACACTTCTTTTCCCTTTGGTTTATTACTTCAGTAAATAACACAATGGTAATAGGCTATCACTAGTTTCAGCTTCATA
>PVJH01005506.1:0-75000 GCA_004026705.1 Nesogale talazaci
GGCTGCACTGCTTGGCTCACTGGCTTGTCTGGAGCAGGGAAGACCACGGTAAGCATGGCTCTGGAGGTGTCCTTGGTGTGCCACGGCAACCTGTGCTGCATGCTGGAAGGCGACAACATTCGTCAGGGACACATGAAAACCTTGGCTTTAGCCCTGAAGACGAGAAGAGAATGTCCGACACATCGCAGAGGTTGCCAAACTGCTTGCAGGCGCCAGCCTGGAGTGCATCACAAGCTTCATTTTGCGTATACTCCGGATCTTCCCAATGCAAGGCAAATTCATGAGGGTGCAAGTTTGCCACTTTTGAAGTGTTTGTTGATGCGCCTCTGCAGGTTGTCAAAGGGCTCTACAAAAAAGCATGGGCTGGAGAAATAAAATGTTTCACTGCAATTGATTCTGAATATGAAAAACCAGAGGATCCTGAATTTTGGTGCTGAAAACCGACTCTTGTGATGTCAAAGATTGTGTCCAGCGAGTTGTGCAGGTTCTACAAGCATGGAACACTGTGTCTGTGGATGCTTCTTATGAAGTAAAAGAGCTGGATGTGCCAGAAAATAAGCTTCATTTGGAAAAAACAGATGCAGAAACATTGGCAGCACTGAAAATTGATAAACTGGACTTGCAGTGGGTACAGGTTTTGGCAGAAAGCTGGGCGACACCTCTGAATGGCTTCATGAGCGAGCGGGAGTCCTGGCAGTGCCCTCATCTTGATTGTCCTCCCGATGGAGGTGTCACCAACTTATCTGTGCCTATCATTCTGAAGGCTACCCAAGAAAATAAAGAGCGGCTGCACCACATCTGCTCTGATATACCAGGGCCATCGTGTGACTATTCTTTGCTACCCTGAGTTTTTTGAGCACAGGAAAGAGGACTGTTGTTCCAGACAGTGGAGGACAACATACAAGAACCACCCCTACATCAAGATGACTGTGGAGCAAGGAGATTGGCTGATTGGTGGAGAACTTCAAGTCCTAGACTGGATAGACTGGAATGATGGTCTTAACCAGTATCCTCTTAATCCCACTGAGCTAAAGCAGAAGGTTAAAGATATGAATGCTGATGCTGTCTCTGAATTTCAGTTCCGCAACCCAGAGCACTGTGTGCATGCTCTGTTAATGCACGATACCCATAAGCAACTTCTGGAAAGGGATTACTGGCACCCTGTCCTCCTCCTGCACCTATTTGGTGGCTGGACAAAAGATTATAATGTCCCTTTGATGTGGTGGATGAAGCAGCATGCTGTTGTGCTGGAAGAAGGCGTCCTGAATCCTGAAACAACAGTAGTGACCATCTTTCCATCTCCCATGATGTATCCTGGGCCAACTGAGGTCAAGTAGCATTGCAGAGTGCAGATGGTTGCAGGGGTCAAGTTTTACATCGTTGGACAAGATCCTAATGGCATGCCCCATTCAGAAACAGGAAAGGATCTCTATGAGCCAACCCATGGTGCCAACGTGCTAACCCTGGCCCCTGGGTTGATCGCCTTGGAAAAAGTACCCTTCTGAGTGGTGGCTTACAAGAAGAAGAAGAACTACTATGACTCAGTACACCACGAAGACTTTGAAATTATTTCAGGAACTCGAATGCACAAGCTTGCCTGTGAAGATCAGACACCTCTTGAAGGCTTTCGTGGCAGCCCAGGCTTGGGCTCTGCTGACAGAGGACTAGAAATCCCTGAAGAAAGTGTAAACTGCTCATCCTCAGCCCCGCCTCATTCTTCAGCAATTAACAAGAAGGGACCACATCGTCACCATTGGCTTTGCTTCGTGCTGCTGTCTGTCAGGAAGTGCTTTGGAAGCATTGCCCCTTTCTTGTAACTTGCATCCATGTTGGCCTGCCTCCTGAGTTCTGTCTCAAGTAAGTGTAATGCACTGCTGGTTTTAAAGTATCTTCTCCACTTATTATAGTTTTGATTTTAAATAAGATTTTAAAATCTTGTCTTTTTATTATATGTATGCTTCTGTCTAATGATTTTTTTCAAGTTGTATGTTAGTTGTAGCCAGTAATACATGCATTGAATTCCGTTTTTCATCCCTTAAAGGAAAAGGGGGGAGGAATTATGGGACAATAAACTGGAGAAGACCTTGTTTGGGGAATGTTACAAGATATCTGTAACAATTAGATTTTTTTCTACACTGAAACTGTAAACTGCTCTCTTGGTTTCAATCGGCTATGATCTCTCAGGCATTGTAATCTTCTGTGTTCGTATGACCTGTGTAAGCCATGAATGATCTTTCTTTTATTCAATAAAATAAAAATTTGGGAGGGGTTTAAAAAATCAGGTAAGGCAAGTTCTTTTACTTTGTTTTTCTTTTTGAGGTGTTGTCTGCTAATTTGGGGCTTCTTCCCCTCCATATGAAATTGATGGTCAGTTTTTCCAATTCTTTGAAAAAGATTGTTAGTATTTGAGTTGGGATAATGCTAAACTTATATAGTGTATTGGGTCAGCTTGTCATATTTATTACATTTTGAGACTTCTGACCCACAAGCATGGGATATTCTGCCATTTGTGGAGGACTCTTTTGGTTTCCTATAGTAGGATCCTATAGTTTTCCTTGTATAAGTGTTTTGCTCGTTTGTTTACATATATTTCTAGATATTTCCATTTGTTCTTGCTATTGTGAGAGTGCTGCCTTCTGGATCTCCTTTTCCATGGTCTTGTCTGATGTATACAGCATACTAATAGGCTTCTGTTTGTTGATATTTTATCCTACCCCTCGTTCATATTCTCTATCACTGTTAGTACTCCTGTTGTGGATTTTCAATGTATACAAGCGTGTCATCTGCAAATAGTGAGTTTCCCCTCCCTCTCTCCCAGATGGATACCTTTAATACCCTTCTACTGTCTTATGTTGTTTGCTCGGACCACCAGTACAATGTTGAAAAGAAGTGGAAACAAGGGGTGTGTCAGTCCATGTAGATTAGAGAAACAAATTCATAGACATGCATATGGATATAAGGGAAAGGTTTATAATCAAGAGGAATGGAACATTTAGAAAGCATCCCAAACCAGTCCAGTTTAAAGTTCTAAGTCCAATATTAGCCCATATGTCTGATAGGACTCTGGAAGGGGTTCCCTCGTGGCTCCTCATTTCCAGGGCTCAGGGTCCATCAGCAGTATCCATTGGTGAAAGAAATATCTCAGTGCTGCCAGGGGGGTCTCTCTATGACTTTTCCAGCTTCAGAGTTCTGGTTTTATCAGGGTAAGGTCATGTGGCTTCTCATCTGGTTCTTCCGGTCCTTCAGACGCTGCCATCTTCTCTTGTCAGTGGAGCGACTCCCATCAACTAGGAAAATGGTCTGTCATCTCCACGAAGGCAAGACTGCGAGACTTCCCAGAATTCTCAGAAGAAAACCATGTCCATACAGAGGCCTCATTGGCTACTTATTGGCTATCTCCAGATTGACAGGCTAGACTCCACCTCTACATACCCAATCATGAAATTGACATCAATACATGACTGCCACAAGGGGCATCCTTATCTGGTCTCCTTTTTCAATGGGATTGCTTTCGTCTTTTCTCTGTTGACTAATATGTTAGCTATTGGTTTTTTGTAAATGCCTTGTATTAACTTGTGGAATTTTCCTTCCATTCCCATCTTCTTGAGTGTCTTAATTAGAAATGGGTGTTGGATATTGTCAAATGCTTTTTATGCATCTGTCAATATTATCTGGTGATTCTTATCCTTTGTCTTATCACACTAATGAATAATATAGATGGATTTTCAATGTTGAACCACCCCTGAAATAAATACCACCTGATTATGAGGGATGATATGTTTTAAATACTTTTGAGTTCTATTTGCCATTATTTTTTTAAGGATTTTTGCATCTTTGTTCACTGGAGATAGCAGCCTGTAGTGCTCTCTTCCTGTGGGCTCCTTCCCTTATTTGGGTATCAAAGTTATACTGACTTTGTAGAACCATTTGGGAGTTTGACTTCTTTTTCTGAACGGGAATAATTTGTGGAGTATTGGTGTCAGATTTTCCCTGAATACTTGGTAGAATTTTTCATCTGGTCCAGGAGATAGATAGATAGATGATAGATAGATAGATAGATAGATAGATAGATAGATAGATACATAGATACATAGATAGATAGATAGATTTATTTTAGTAGTTTCTTGGTAACTGTGCCTATTTATTCTTTTTCTGAGTCTGTTGATGTTCTTTACTTCTATCTGGGCTAACCTAGGGATGGGTTGTTTTCCTAAGTATTTCTCTATGTCTTATATGTTATTGAATCCAAACACTTCATATTTATCCACCGGTGTCTGTTGCGATTTCCCAATTTTATCCCTCATCCTGGTAATGATGTTTGCTCCTCCCTTTCCTTGGTAAGGTTTGCCACTGGACTGTTGATTCTGTTGGTCCTTTCAAAGAATCAGCTTTGGGGTTTTTTGCATTGGTCAATTTGTCAACAATTAGAATTGCAGCTCTTCCTTTATTTAAGTTGCTGTTTGCCTCGTATATTTACTGCCAATCTTTTATGCTTAGTCTATTTTTGTCTGTGTCATTTAACTCTCCCCTGGTTTTTATTGTTTCTTTTCTTTTACTAATAGAGGGGTTGTTATGTTGACTCTATTCTCATTGCTGGAGGTTTTATGGTAGTGTATCAGTCATAAGTTTCTCTTCTTTTTTCATAATCTGCATTAATCACTATCAAGCTTCCTCTGATAACTGCTTTGGTTGTATCCCATAGGTTTTAGTATGTTGTATTCTCGTTCTCATTAGATTCTAGAAACTTACCAATTTCCACTCTAATTTGGGCCAGTACCCATTTGTGTTGCAGAAGATCATTATTTATCCTCCTTTTGTTTGGCCTTGTTTTTCTGGTCATCCACTTTTATGGCATGGTAGTCAAAGAGAGATGTCTAGTGAACAAACACTATGTGTTTGAATTTACTCAGGCTTGACTTGTGTCCCAGCATGTGTTCTATTTCTAAAAATGAGCCATGCACACTCAAAAAATGTAAATTTTTTTTGCATTTGCATTGAGAGCTCTATAAATGTCTATCAGGTCTAGTTATCTACTTGTAAAGTTTAGCTATGTGGGCTTCTTCCAGACTTTCATGCTCATTGAACTTTCTCTGATAGCAGTGTATTAAAGTCATCTACTATGATTATTGAGTCTGTGGTTTCTTTTTTCATCTTTTGAATAGTTTGATGAATTTTACCAGTCTCTCATTAGGCATGCATGTATTTATTATATTTACTGGTTCCTGGTTTACTGATCTTTGGAGTATTATATACTCCTTGTCCTTCCTTGTCTCTTGTTATGGTCTGCACCTTGAGGTCAATTTGTCAACAATTAGAATTGCAGCTCTTCCTTTATTTAAGTTGCTGTTTGCCTCGTATATTTACTGCCAATCTTTTATGCTTAGTCTATTTTTGTCTGTGAGCTTAAGCTGTATCTCTTGCAGTCAACAGATTGATGGGTTATGTTTTCTGAGTCAGTCCACTAACCTTTGTCTTTTGTGTGTGGCGGGGGTGGGGGAGGGGGGCCATCACTGCCTCTGGTGGTCGTGGGTGCTACCCAGTGCTGCTCCCGAGAGCAGCTGCTGGACTTGAACTGCCAAGCCCTCTGGCCACAGTCCTGCACTCAACCACTTACACCACCGGCACTCAGATCTCTTTGTCTTTTACTGGGTGAGTTCAGGTCATTGACATTTCAGAGCTTTTACCACCATCTGTGGCTTCATTGCTGTCATCTACTACATTTTGTGTTGAGTATTTTCCTATCTCCCTTCATACCAGTGTGCTATGTTTATATTTATTGTTTTCAGCATGTTGACTTCTGGATGAAGTTGAGCTATACAGTGGTCTCCTGGTTGTGCTTGGTGGTTGTTGGTCTTTGGACCACAGTGATTCGACAAGGATTTTCTGCAGGATTTGGTGTCTTGTGGAGTATTGTTTAAGGTTTTTCTTTGTCCAGGAAGACTCTTATCTTACCTACCATCTCTCTTAATGGATAATATAACAGGGTAGAGAATACCTGTTTGGGCATTTTTTCTTTCAACTTTTGGAAGATGTTACTCCACAATCTCCTCTTCATGGCATCTGCTGATAGGTATGAACATATTCTTACTTGAACACCATTGTATGCCTTTTTTTCTTGCTGCTCTTAAAATTTTTCTGTTTTCTCTCAAAGTTGGATAATTTAAGTATTGTGTGCCTTAGTGGGGTTTGGTCTAATTGGTGTCCTCTCTGTTTCTTGTATTAGTATCTAATCCCATTCATTAAGACCTGGAAGTCTGCTTCCAGGAAATCCCTCCATAGTTTAGGAGTAGACATATTTGTTGTGTCCTGTCCAGGAAGACCAATTATTTGTGTAGTGTTCCTCTTCATATCATTTGTCATTTATCTCAGGGGTTTTTCTATCCCTTTGATTACCTTGCTTGACTATCATTCCCATTTGTTGAAGTCTGCCATATTGTCCTTGAGATGGCTGTTATGATTCTCCCTCTGCTACTCTGTTTGTGAGGTCTGTAGCTTGTCCTTGCTTCTGTTACCTCATGCATTAGTTATGTATTTACTTTTGATGCATGTACTTCATCCCCAATATTGTGGACTTTATATCCTCTACCACTGTGTCCTTATTCTGCATTGCTTCTCCTCATATCCTGTATTATTCCAAGCAACATTCTGAAGACTTTTTGTTGCTGATCAACTACTGTTTCTTCTATGAGTATTGTCAGGTTTATGATCCAGTGTTACCTTTTCTTTTTCTTTCTCATTGAGAATATTGAGGTATATTGCTGTCTGTGTGTCATGTTAGAAGAACTAAGTGCCATGTTCTTGGAAGACCAAGGGCCTCTGAGCTCTATCTCTATGTGACTAGTAATTGTTGAATGGGGGACCACCTGTGGCCTACTTTGGTGATGGTTTGGGCTGCTGTGTTGACAAAGTGCTGTGGTGACTCAGTGACAGAAGGCAATGTGGGGTCTCAGAGGATGTGCTATGGCCAGTAACTATAAAAATGCCATTGGGTGGGATTGGGGTGGGCCTGAAGCATGGGCAAAAATCTGGTCTGTACTATCAGACCACAATTTGCAGTCTTTTAAAGACTGTCCATGGAGCCCAAAACTGGTAGAGCCAGTTTTTGGTTTGTTCTGTGGCTTTCAGCTAATGGCTTTTCCTATTTTCTTAAGTTAAAATCCTAGGCCATGTTCTGGGGATCAGTGTTCTGCCTGTCTTGTTATACTAATATTGTGCTCATAGACCAGGAACAGTTTTCTGGTGACTTAAAGTCAAAGTTATACAAAGGAACACAGTCTAGAATTGTAAGCTGTTAAAAAAATGTTTCTCTCTTTTTATAATGGTATTGTGGCATGCTCTGGAATTGGGGTTGTGCTACACTGTCCCCCAGGAAAGAGGGAGCACAATAACTTAGAGGTTTGGGGGCCAACTGGATCTGAATTCTCCCCTAGCCACACATCTGTGTGACTCCTGGCTCTCCTGCATAGTGATAGCATGGTTAAATATGCCAGGTGCACTCAGTGGCTTAAAATTAGTGACTAATTATCTATTATTACCCACTGCTGGCAGGTGTGGAGCTGGGAAGAGGACAAAAGGGGATTGCTAATGCAATCTCTTCTTTCCTGGCTGGGGAAGGAGAATGCAAAAGCATGTGCCTAGTAGAGAGGGAAACTCTGATGCTAGGTGAGAGGCTCTCCACAAGCCTGGGTTATTGCCACCTTTAGACAGCAGTCTGGGGAAATTACTGCATGCTATGAGTCTCATATATTGAGCTAGGAATAAATGGTGGATATCATCCCATGGGATCTGGTACATGAACTTACAGAATTATAGTGTGTTCTCAATTTGCTCCATGGGTGAAAATTGCAGGGGTGATCTGAACCAGACCCTAGTACATGTAATCTATTTTTAGCATCCGCCATCCCAATATTAGCCTCCTTACCTCTTAATTTTTCCGATCTAACAACAGGAGCACTGGTTGAGTGATTCTACTTGGACTTCCTTCTGACTCCTCCTCCATTTATTTTAAATATTAAATCCAGATTACATTTTTCTATATGATTGTATCTATATCCATAATCCAATGTAGATTTAATTAGAGTGATGTTTTAGTGTATTCTGGGACCTATTAACACTACTCCCACTACTCTTTACTGTGCTATAATAATTTTTAAACTTATCTATTCTCATGGATTTGTGCTCCCATATGTAATTTTAGCTAAGACTATCTGCTTCCATAAGGATTTACAACTTTGGAAAGCTATGATGGATTGCTATGAATCAGAATCCACTCAATGGAAATGAGTTTGTGAAATTTGCATCATTCTAATTCTCATAACCCACCAAAAATCTAGTATGATGCTGATTCAAAAATGTGTATGTCAATTTCAAGAAAGTTGACACATATCATTAGATTTTCTTATTAATATACTCAATAGATATTTCAAAAGAGAGTTGATTTAAATATAAGACATGACAGGCTCCAAGTCAAAATCTGTTTTATGGTCAAAAAGGACATTAATTAGATAACAATAAAAATGCCGATTCCTCAAAAATATAAGGCAATTAAAACATACATTTAACCATGCTTACTACTTACCTTCATGAAGTACCACTGAAGATATATGTACTATAGTAAAGTGTAGAAAGTGAAGAAATCAGGTGGTGCCTGTCATCAGAAAGAATAGCATCTGGGGTCTTAAAAGATTTCATAAGATAAGCATCCATCTAACTGAGGAGTCAGTTAAGTCCACACAGAAGAAGCAAATGGACCTATATGATCTAAAGATTATAAAAAATAAAAATCAACACTGGCAAAAGGAATTGTATTAGAGCTTAAATACTAAACACCAGCTTTCCAAAAAGCTATGTATGACAGTAAAAGTCCAAAATCGATTTGCAGAGTTGACATGTTGATTGAGGTTCAGTGAATAGCCTCTAATCATTGACCAGTAATTTAAATAGCTTTACCCTTAAACACAGTGCATTGGAATGTGGATTCATGTACAGTTGGATAGCTAGTTTAAAAAGTTTCACCTTATCATTTGTTTTCTCTTTCAAATCATTCCAATTTGCTCTAGATTTTGTTTTTGTTTTTAATTTCTACAGAGAGAGAGAGAAAATCTGTGTGTGTGTTGGTGGGGTGAATTGTATGACTCTCTTTATATGAAAACCAGAAAGAGTGCATCTATAGAGAATAACTGAATGAATCAGTTATTTGTGTTATAGCATGGGAGCTGGGTGTGTGTATGTCAATGGAGTGCTAATAATAACAAAAACAAGAATGATTATAATGTTCTAAAATTGACTGTGGTGGTAATTGCACAACTCTAAAATATATTTAAACCATTGAATTGTATGGTGTGTGACTCGTAAGTCAACCCTGTAAAATTTTTAAATAAAAAATCACAAGGATACATCTAACATCCATGCAACAAAAGCAGTGCAAAAAAATAAATTGACAGTCTTAAAAGCAGTAAAAAGGAAGAAATGTCTACAATTTATAACCCAACTTTTCAACTTTAACAACTAGAGAAACAAGAGTAAATCTAAGTGCAAAAGTAACAGAAGAAAGAGAATACATACATCAGAGCAGTTTTTTTTTAAATGGAAACACAATGAAACCAGAAGTTGCTTTTTCTTTGTTTAAACATAAGTTAAATCTATTAATCTTTAGCTAAGCTTACAAAAAAGAAATATATGCTAATAATCAAAATCAGAACTGAAGTAGCTTACTCAGATTTCTTCAGGATTTTCTCTATGTAGAATCAGATGAGCTTCAGATAGGTATAGTTTTACTTTTTTCTTTCTTTTGAATAGCTTCATATGTTTTCCTTTCCTAAATGATCTAATTCTTCTGATTAGAGTTTCAACACAATTTTAAACAATAGTGATGCAAATAGACATCTTTACCTTGATCTTAAAGGGGTAAATTCTCAACCTCTCAATCTTTCTTCATTGAGTATGCTGTTAGCTGTGATTTTCATAAATAAAAAAAAATCAGGGAGCTTCCCTTCTATTCATAGTTTGCAGAATACTTTTACTGTGAAATGGTTTGGGATTTTATCAAGTGCCTTTTCTACATTGATTGGAGTTTGAAGCCAAAAAAAATCATAAAAGAATAAAACAGATCATAGTATACCAATAAATTAGATAACTTAAATGAAATAGGGAAATTCTTAGAAAAATATATGCTTCCTACATTTTCTTTTTCAAGAACAAATAGGAAATCTTAAAAGATCCATAACTAGTGAGCCAATTCAATTCATTGATCAAACACTTCCAATTACAATAATACAAAGTCCTGGAATACATGGTTTACCATTTGAACAGTTGACATCAATCCTTCATAAACACTTCTAAAAACAGAAGACACATTATGCTTGATAACTTATTCTTTTGGAGCATAATTTCTCTGATACTAAAACAAGAAAAAAATTACCATAATATAAGAAAGTCATAGATCAATATCCTTTATGAATATAGATTTAGAAAATTTCAACCTAAAAAAGCAAGTTAAGTCCAACACCTTGTTAAAGAAATTATATAACATGACCAACTGGGATTTACTCCAGAGATGCAAGAGGGGCTCAACATTATAAAATTAATAAGTGTAAGTCTCCACTTGAATAAAATAAAAACACACTCACACATAAACACACTCTATTCAATGTAGAAAAGGCACTTGATAAAATCCCAAATCCTTTCATATTAAAAGCATTCTGCAAACTATGAATAGAAAGGAAGTTCCTTAACATTATTTTTTTTAATTTATGAAAATCACAGCTAACCTCATAATGAAGAAAGATTGAGAAGTTGAGAAATTCCCCCCTTAAGATCAAGGCAAAGATGTTTATTTGTAGCACTGCTGTTTAAAATTGTGTTGAAACTCTAATCAGAAGAATTAGAGCAATTAGGAAAGGAAAACATGAAACTATTCAAAAGAAGAAGAAAAAGTAAAACTGTACCTGTTTGAAGATCATATGATTCTATATACAGAAAATTCTGAAGACGTCTGAGTAAGCTATTTGTGGAGGTTCAAAATACAAGATAGAGACACAAAAATTGATTGGGCATGTATAACACTATAGATAATTGCAAAAGGAAATTAAGAAAACAGTTCCATTTATAATATTATCTAGAAGGACAAAACACATAGGAATAAATTTAAGCAGGAAGGTGGAAGTATATAGTTCATGGAATACACAAAACATTGTTGAAAGCAACCAAAGAAGATGTTAAAAAAATGGAAAGACCTTACATGTTTATTATTGCAAGGACTTTATGATGTAGAGATGTCAATATAATTTAGCAAACTATAAATTCAATCCAATCTGTATCAAAACTTGAATACCTCCTTTTGCACATAAAAGTTTAGTTTTCAGATTTAAATAAAATAGCCAAAGACATTTTGACATAGAAAAAGAAAGCAGGAGAATTCACATTTCTTAATTTTTTTTTTGTGGGCATCACTGCCTCTGGTAGTTGTGGGTGCTACCCAGTGCCACTACTGAGAGCTGCTGCTGGATTTAAACCACCAAGCCCACGGGCTGCAGTTATACACTCAACCATGTACACCACCGGGGCTCAGCCCCACATTTCTTGATTTTAAAACAAACTGTAAAATTTAGTAGTTAAAACAATCTAGCACTGGAATAGTAAAAGGCACATCAGACAATTGAGTTGAATTGTGTGTTCAGAAATAGATCCATACCTCCAGATCAATTGGTTTTTAACACAGTCTACTAATAGTCAAAGAATACTTTCTTCAGGAAATAGTAGTAGGACAATTGGATTTCTAAATTGAAAAGAATGAAATGTGGCTCATAGCTCTTACCAGATACTGATGTTTTTCAAAGTGGTTTAAAGACAGATGTAAAAACTATAAAAATTTATTATAACAAAACATAGGAATAATGTTTAGAGACCAAGTTTCCAACAATAGACTCCTACATATGACACCAGAAACACAGACTACAAATGTTATACATTAGATTCCATTAAATTTTAAAATGTTTATGCTTCAAAGAATTTTATCAGTCAAGTAAAGAGATAACTTACAGAAGAGGAGAAAATATTTGGAAGCTATATGTGATATCATAGGTCAACTTGGCTGGGCCAGGATTCTCAATGGTTTGGCAGTGAACACCTAGTAATTATGAGATCTTCTCAAGGATGTGGCCTGATTTTAATATAACTGGAGGCTGACAGATCAAAAGCACACTACCCCCAACTGTTGCTGTTAGGTTCTGTTGAGTTGGTTCTAATTTATGAACCAACATACAACAGAACAAAACACCACCCAGTTCAAAGCTATCCTCTTTCATTTGAGCCCTTTGTTTTAGCCATTGGGCCAAACCACTGCATCAAGAGTTTTTGTCTATTGCACTGTTTATGCTTTCAGACACCTTCTCCAAGGCCTGATCCCTTCTGATGGCATGTTCAAAGTACAGGAGACAAACTCTTATCATCCTCAGTTCTAAGAAACATTGTGGATATATTGCTTCCAAGACATATTTGTTCATTCTTCTGGTACATCTAATATTATTCACCACCAACATAATTCAAATGCATTATTTTTTGTTTTGTTTGATCTTCTTTATGCACTGTCCACCGTTCACATTCATATGAGGCAAGTGAAAATTCCATCATTTGAGAGAGGTGCACCTCAGGTCTCATGGTGACACCTTTGCTTTTGAACATTTTCAAGAGGTGTTTTCCCAATGCATCCTTCAGCTTCTTGACCATACCACCCATGGGTGTTGATTGTAGAACCAGGAGAACTTGTAGAGCTATTATCAGAAAAACAAAACCAAGCCCAAATGGAAACTATCAAGCATAGTTGAGTGTGGAAAAACTGAAATCTATCCATGATGATGTAAAGGCTGTAAAGTCTTTTTTTAAAAAAAGGTAAAAAGATTCAGCAATTGCATTCCCATATAAACCCACAGTTGACTTGAAAGCAGAGATTCAAACAAATACTTTTATACTGAGGTCGGTTGTAGCATCGCATTTGCTAAAACATAGAAAAAGTCTAAGTGTACATCAATGGATGAGTGGATAAGTAAAATGCGACATATATATATTTAATGGAATATTTGGCAATAAATAAAAATTAAGTATTGATACATGCTTCAGCATGAATGAATCTTAAAAACACATGGAGTAAAATAATTCATGCACCAATGCACAAGTGATAAGCATAGGATGACCTCCCTTAAAGAAAATAGCCATAAGAGGCAAATTCATGGAAATCAAAGTTTATTAATAATTACTAGGGATTTGGAGAGTGTAGGAAATGGGGACTTACTGTTTAAGGAGTATTGAGTTTCTGTTAAGGGTGAGGAAAGATTTGGAAATGAACAGTGGCAATCATACAACACAGCTGATGCAATCAATGCTACAGATTTGCACACACAATAATTGTTGAAATGCCAATCTTTAAATATTTTACCATGATAAAATAGTAAAATAATATATAAACAGATAAACTGAGAAAGGTAAGTAAGACGTAGCCAAACACATAAAGTAATATGCAAGTCAAGAATAAGTGCATTTTATGGATGGGGATCTATAGCAGCTGGTCTCATGGTAGGGAATAACTATTGTATGAAGGGTTATCTGTCTAAAATTCTTTTACGCTCAGATCCACAGATATCCACAATGGCACCACCAACACAGTACTGGCATCCAAATTGGTTATTTGGGTCATCAATTAAGCTTTTTTGACCTAACCAGAAAAATGTTTTCTGAAAACAAACTCAGCAGGCAGAAATATGGCTAATCACCAGATTGGCAACTCTCACCACAAAATGATATGACTACATTCATCTGAATAAGTTTCTTGGTCTTTGTGTTTGCCAACTTCCATTAACTTTATGCTTAAAAATATAAGATGTGATGCAGAAATCTCAAGACTTCTTGCAATATAAAATAAACACAGGTGTGATGTTCTTGGAGGTTGTAAACCATCACATAGTGAGTAAGAGATAAGCTCTCTTTCAGCAATTCTTTTCAATTCAGTTCATAAGACCACCTACGGACTCTATTAAGTCTTCGGGTCAGCTTAAGAGAGCAGCAGTGTGAAGACGAAATGTGTTTTGTATAGTCTGCCCACAGAAACTTCAGAGTAACAGAAATTCTGTTCTCAGTGGGGAGCTAGGAAAGTCTTTACAGAGGTATGTTTGTGCTACCCTTGTGGAAAAAAAAAAGTAAGACCCCGTAGCCTGGCAGTTTCTTTCCACAAACTGTGAGAAGGACAGACCTCTGCTTTGGGTGATCACATCAATCCTAGTGGGCTGGCAGCAGAATTTTATGCACCATTTAGGACTTTGATACTGAATCAAATTCATAGGTGGTGCGGGGGTGGGTGGTGAGGGTAGGCAATGTCAGTTAGTTGTGTTGCTGCCAACAAAGAAGAATATTGGTCAGGGGTGACTACAGCATTCTCTCCCTTGGACTGTTCCTATTGGGGAGGGCCCATATCAGTCTTTCTTAATAGAAATTATCTTTTGTACTATTAAAGACTGCCTCAACCAGGTCAAATAAAAAAAAGAGTTTTCCTAAAAACCAAACCTAAAGAATAAGCATGCAAAAGAAAAAAAAACAGAGTGGGATGGGGGCGGGGGGGAAGAATAAGCATGTGGGTAGGTGGTAGTGTTGGCAGTTTCCATGCTTTGCCCTTTCACTTCTTAGTCTTGGAATAGCTTTTGCTCTGCTTCTCTGGTACTGTTTACAGGTTGTATGGTTTACATAGATGCTGCTTTCTGATTTTTTTCTGACTCCAAAGAAGCAGGGTATAATGTAACAATGCATCACCTGTCATGTCAGATTTTCCCTTCAATAATCTGGGTTTGGGAATCACTCAATGATTCATCCAGGTAAACTTAAACCCGAATAATGAGATCTATGTGTTGCCACTGAGTCAATTCTGATTCATGGGCCATGCAAAGGGTTAAATACTTGACTGTTAACCAGTAAGTTGGCTGTTCAAACCCACTCAGAGTCACTTCAGAAGTAAGGTGTGTCAGTCCTGGTGGAATAGAGAAACAAATTCATAGATATACATATGTGTATAAGAAAGGTTTATAAAGAGAAATTGAACATTGAGAAAATATCCCAGCCCAGTCCAGTCCAGAGTCATAAATCCGATATTAGCCTCTATGTCTAATACCAATTTATAAGTGCTCTTCAGATTCATGAAGCACATGCAGTGACACCAAGGCAATCACAGGCCAGTGGGTGCAGAGTCTTGTGTATCCAGTAGCAGTAGAAGCATCACAGCACTGGCATCAGCATGCTGCCATGTGTCTTGTCAGATGCATTCTCTCCCATGGAGTCAGCCTTGTGTCTTGTTAGAACATCTCCAAGGGTCTGAGTAGTGAGGCTCTCACCTCCCAGGAAGAAATACAACCAGATTTCCCAGATTTCTCAGGAGAAGACCATGCCCACACAGAAGTCTCATTGGCCATCTCCAGATTGACAGGCTACACTCCACCCCTACAGACTTAATCCTCAAATTGACACCAGATTAGGTGACTTCCACATAAGGCCTTGAGATGCTTATGGAAGATTCTGCTTGAAAAATTATAGCCTTGAGAACCGCATGGAGGAGTTCTCCTTGGCTCACGGTACAATTCTGATAACCCCGGATGCTCAGTCCCACTTATTTGGTGGCAAGTTACTTAGCTTTCTGTGTCTGTTTCCTCAACTAAAATGATGATAAATAAAATGTATCCAGTCTTGTTGTTGTCAGAATTAAGCTGTGGCAGAATGAAATTTCTTACTATGGCTCTTCTATCATGTGGTCTTTTGTTTTTGTTTTTTAAATCATTTTTTGGGGGGAGGCTTATACAACTCTTAGCACAACTCATCCATATATGCATTTTATGCAAAGCACATTTGGATCTTTGATGCCGTCATCTTTCTCAAAACATTTTCCTTCTACTTAAGCCCCTGGTATTGGCTCCTCCTTTTTTCACCCCCACCCCACTCTCATGAACCACCTTCTCTCATGAATCCTTGATAATTTATAAACTATTATATTTTTGCCTTGTTGAACACTGTCTAATGTGTCCCTTCACCCACTTCCCCATTGTCTGTACCCCAGGGAGGAGGTTGTACATAGGTCCTTATAATCAGTTCCCTCTTTCTGCTCCACCCTCCCTCCCTCCTCCAGTGCCACCATTCTCCCCAATGGTCCTAAAGGGATCATCTGTCCTGGATGTTTCCGGTTCCTATTTATACCAGTGTACATCTTCTGATTTAACCGGAATTGAAAGGTAGGATTGGGATCATGATAGTGGGAAGGAAGAAGCATTTTAGAACTAGAGGAAAGATGCATATTTCATCATTGTACACTGTGCCCTGACTGGCTCATCTCCTCCCCACCATTCTTCTGTAAGGGGATGTCACTTCCCCTGCAGATGGACCTTGGGTCCCCAATCTGCACTCCCCCTCATTTATAATGATAGAATTTTTAGTTCTTTGACAACTCGTGGTCCTGTATCTGTAACTCTCACCAAATGACTGGGTGGGACTATGCAAAACTAATAGAAGGGGATTGGTCAGTTTTAGCTACCATTCCCTTGATTACAAAGATGAACCATTGGGTGGGACTATTATTGGGTGGGACTATGCAAAACTAAGGGATTGGTCAATTTTAATTGCCATTCCCTTGGTTACAAAGATGAACTATCTCACTAGGAACAGAGAGAAATCTCAGAGCCACTGGAAGTGGACCACATTAGAGAACTCTGCCTGAAATGGGGAATACTAAGAGCAGAGGCATCAGACTTCTACATAAGGACTCTGGGATATACCAAAGGAGCCAGACAAAGACCAGTGAGTGACTGAAGAAGGAGATCATGAGACAGAACAGAGTAACAGTTTTGGGGCTGTGAGGTAGAGAAGTGCTGGTTGGCTTCTTGGCCATAGAGCTGGAAGCCAAGGAACCATTTGACTGAGAGGCTGAGGATCAGATAGAGACTGGGCTTCTGACTAAGGAGAGGCGAAGCTATGGACCAGTGACTGTATTCTTACTGTTTACTAAGCTTGATTTGTGGCAAGCTGCAGCTCTCCTAATAAAACCCCTTAATGATGAGTTTTGTGTATCAGTTCTGTGTGGCCACTGCAATGAATTATGGAATTTCCAACCCAGCAGAAAAATAGAGAGCATGAGGGAAACGGTTGGTGTCAGAGTAGGTAAAGAAGGACAGAGAGCGGAGGAACGTCTGACCTCTGTCTAATGACGATGAAAGAGACAGAGGAGTCAGATATGCTGCTCTCCATGTGTCTTTCTTCAGATCACCACACAGTAAGCACTGGGTTTGCTCATCATTCTAATGAAATTTCAAATAAAATAGTTCATTTAGATATTGGTCTGTGGACTTTCTATGGGAAATATCACAACAAAAATAATTGTAGCCATTTTCCTGTGTATCAGCTCATTTGGGGATTATGCACACATGTGTGTCTGTATGCATATTTATAAAATCATATCAAATTAAATTACGCCTTATCACATCCATAATTCCACTTCTAACTTCATCCTTCTAAGGTTTGAATAACTCCTTTGAAAGGTCTAGTGTTTTTTCTTGTGTTACTACAAACATAATTACACACATAAGCATACCCTATAAAGGACATGCAGACATATAAATATATATATATGTATATATATATATAAATAGATCCACAGTAGGGGATCATGCAAAGAGCCCTGGTGGTTATGTAGTAGTGAGCTGTTGGGTGCTAATTGCAAGGTCCGCAGTTCAAAACCACCAGCTATTCTGAAGGAGAATCACAGGACTTTCTACTTCTGTAAAGAGTCAGGAGTCTCAGAATTGCACAGGGTCAATTCTACCAACTCTATTGGTCTTTCCTATACTGCTGCTATGAGTCAGAGGGGGTCATGCTGTGCACATTAGTTTGTAATGTGTTCCCCCCTCCCCCCAATGGTATATCTTAAATCATATTCTATTTCAGGACACATAGATCCATCTCATTCTTTGCATAAAACACTTCCTGGTAATTGTCTCTAGATATACCAAGGTCTATGTGGCTATATCCCTGTTGATGCACATGCTCACATTGTTCCTAGTTTTGTTTCTATTATAAATATTGCCACACTAAACACTCTTCTCTAGACCTCCTCAAGTTACAGTTCTCCGTAGATGAGTCTGCCTTGGCTGAACACAGTGGCTACAGGCAAGAGAGAAAATACACAAGAGAGAAAGGAGATTGCAATCATACTGCCCAGAATAATTCTTCAAGAACAATTTAGACATTTACCCATAACTCGGTTCGTTTCTCTTTTAATCCTTTCCTCTCCATTCTGCCCCACCCTAAAAAGTATAGCTTATGACATTTTAAAAAATTAGTATGGATGACAACAAACAAAGCATTTTCTCAAAAGGGATTATGTAATTTGATCTGTGTTCGTGTATAACTTGTAAATAAATGAGCTGCATATTATTGGAGTTTGCTTCCCCCAAATGGAAATGTCTCATTAATTTGGTTTAAAACAAAAGCAATGCAACATTGATTCTCCCAATAGTCAAAACACCATAAAGCAAGAAAAAAAACAATTGTATTTAAATTTTAAATCCCTTTAAGCCAGAGTTTCTAAACCGGGGGGTGATTGTGAGTTGGGACCTGGGGACATTCCTGGGCTGTGCAAGAGAATTAACAGCATCTTTGACACACAAGGTGCCGAGGCAACCCCTCTGTAGCTGTGACAATAGACATAGTCAGGCAGGGGAAAGATCGCCCCCTGTTTGAGAAATAACAGCAGTCCCACCCCGCAGGAAAGATTCTGTTAACAGATTTCTGTGGTATTTAATCTATAGATAATGAATGCAATAGAAGCCTTTTATACAATTGGAGAAAGTCTATATAAGCTATTTTTAATACCTGCCCTTACCACTTAACTATGTATCATATACACCCCTCCATGCTAATATTCATAGTACTGCCTTACCTTTTAATCGCTACATTGAAGTACATGACATGAACTCTCCAGCATCATATATTTTAAAACATTTTGATTATCTAAAATTTTCTATTTCGATTTCAAGAAAAGTTTGAAGTGGGGTTTGCCCTAACTTATGTCTTTGCACACTCCTCTTCTTTCCTTAGGGAATGTGGGTCTATAGTATACACACCTCTTAATATTGGATTTTTACTATAACCCTCATTTCAGATTAAACAAACCGCATATTGACCCCTGAGAAATCTTTAACCAACTTATCCCTAAAAAAAAAAGGACAATTTCTCTGCAGATGGACAGGTTTTTTTTCTGAGAAAAAAAGGGAAATAAACAAATGCTACCTTGCGTTGCCGTCGTTTCAGTTCTGATTTCAAACTCTGACCAAGGAAGTAACAATTTGTGCTAAATCTAAAAAGGAGCAGATCAACAGTCAAAAGAGCCCTGTGGTCAAAGGAGACTTGGTATTGATGAGCTCAGGGAGAGGGGTAACGTGGTCATATTTCTCACCTTGTACAGGAAGACAGCCAAGTTGTGAGGTTAAATTGAAGTTGGTAAATACACAATTATTCAGCCTGTGTCGCGATAATAAATGTTCCTCTGGGCAGTGAACCTGCCAGCTCTCGGAGCTCCACTTTTCTGATTAAAGAGATAAAAAAGAGGATATAGTGGAAAGGGTTATTTCAAAAGTCATGAATCCTCATTCTGTCACTGTACTTTGCCAATGGGGGAAAGGAGTGCCGCAAGGAGAAAGCCTCTTGGTGTCTCCAGGGACAGCGCGAAGCTGGGCAAACCGAAGACAACGCACTCCAGCCCAGGAACAAACAGTACCATGGACGCTGGCTACAAAATGACAATACTGGTGAATGAAGTTCATCTCTGGGAGATGCTTTATTAAATTAGCCTAATACCTCATCACATGATCAATAACAATGTATTTATTTTGTACTATGGCCTTGAGTGGCTTTTCATTAGGAATTTAATTGGCCTTCAAGAGCTACTGAGTATCAATTTAGAATACTTTCAAAAAATATGAAGCTGGTCTCCGAGCAAAGGAAAAGGGACAATGCGGCTTATTATTTAAGTCAGAGAAAGAATGTCAAAAAATAGCTAACCTTGGTGAGGCAGGGAGATGGCTCACGCTAAGAATCCAGGTAAACACCGCAGCTTGGTTTTGTTTGCTTATTGTTTTGTTTTCATTCTCCGTTAAAGGAGGTGATGGGTCAAAAAAGGTTTGTGGTCCCGATCAGTATTAACCCAGATTGCATTGGAGACAAAAAGGGCTATGGTATTGGAAGAGTCAGAGATATTGTTTCAAATGAAATATAAATACATAGATGAGCTGCCAGTACTTGAGAAAATTCTAGCAGTGGTTCCTACATGTGCCATCAGATTCCTGAGTGATTGTCACACTCAGAATGTAGGTGACTTCTCCCTCTCAGCAGCTGCCCCTGCCTCTTTGAGTGAAGGGTTTGCTCAGGCTGAGGGGACCTCTCTGTAGAACCCTCAAGGTGATCCCTCTGACAGCAGTCCCTGATCCATGACCGACAGGTGGGGTCCAGGATTTCCCATCAGACGCACTATGGAAATTTTGCACCCATTAACTCTTCAGGTGGAAGCTATCCTGGGTATCGTAGCATACTAAAATCACCCCCAGTTGAGAATCACCGGTATAGAAAGACTAATGTAGCTGTTTCTTTCCCCCTTCTATTGTGGAACTATTCTAAAGCATGACCAAGAATTCTCTGGAAGTTAGAACGGTTAAGTGTGAGGCTATTAACTGAAGGGTTGATGGTCCAAAATACCCAAAGGAAGTCAGTCACCCAAAGTTCTGGTGATCTGCCTCCCAAAGGCCTCAGCCTTGAAAACCCACTATATAGCACAATTCTACTCGGCACCTATGGGGTGCATGGAGGTGGCCCCAAGTCACAATCTACTCAAGGGCAATTGTTTGACTTTTATAAAAGGTATGATTATTGTTGGCTGAAGTATCAGGACTGGAGGAAGGTTTATCAACAACCTTTCATGGGCAGATGACAGGCCCTTACCTGCTGAAAATGAGGAGGACTTAAAGCACTTGCTGATGAAGATCAAGGATTGCCTCCTTCAGTATGGATTACAACTCAATGTAAAGAACACTAAAGTCCTCACAAATGGGTCAACAGGCAGCATCACCTCACTATAAGGTCATTATCACTGGGAGCCAGAATTCAATTCCAAGGCAATGTGCTGCTTATGCTTGTTTTTTTTTTGGGGGGGGGGGTTTGTTCATTTGTTTGTTTTTACCTAAGGCAGCTGTCATAGCAATTGAGATACTGAGTCATTAGGGCACAGAGTTTTATTAGATGACATTAATTCAAATCCCTTTGCTGGTATCTCTTACTGTGCTTGTCTACGTTTAACCAGTGTCCATTCCTACTTGATTTACTTAAAACAAAGGGGAAAATGTTATAAATCTGGATGTTTTTTTTTTCTGTTCATGGAAGTCCTAATATCTCTTCTCTCTTCTCCTTTCCTCTCCTTCTTCTCCATCTCCTTCTCCTTGTTCTCTCTCTCTCTCCTCTCCTCTCTCTCTCTTTCCTCTCCCCTCTCCTCTCTTTCCTCTTCTCTCCTCTATCTTAGCATGTTCTCTTTGGTATGAACAAATGTCTGTTTTTTCTTTCCCTCCAGTGCATCTCTATAGAACAGTGGTTCTCAACCTTCCTAATGCCGCGACACTTTCATACAGTTCCTTATGTTCCGGTGACCCCAATGGTCACAATTATTTATGTTGCCACTTCATAACTGTACATTTGCTACTGCAATGAATCAGGCAAGCCCTATGAAAGGGTTGTTCGACCCCAAAGGGGGTCATGGCCCACAGATTGAGAACTGTTGCTATAGAACACAAAGGTAAATCTTGCGTCTACGGCTGCATCCTGAATATCACTTTTCTTTCCAGCCACGCTAGGAGCCTAACTAATCTTCACCCACCTTCTGTGTAGTCCCAGAGAAGTCCTTCTTTGCCCCAACATTTCCTCCTATCTTCTCTACTTTTAATACATTAAAGACTGGATTTTTTTTTTTACCAACTTACACAAGTGTTTCAGCTGTTGTTTGTTTTTTGCATTAAACCATAAATGGGAGGGTAAACGTGGGATCCATCTGCATTATGTTAATACTGACACTTCCCCTAGTATTCACTAATTCTTGGTGTACTATCATCTTTAAAATTATTCACTTGATATAATTTTTCTTTTACCTTTTTAAACCAGGTCCCGATAAAGCAAAAGAAAGAAAGAAATTTGGATACACACAACATATTTAGATATCAAGTTTATTCATGCATGTTTTGGTAGCAGAAAACAAACCTGAAGCTAAACCAGGACCTCTCCTATTTGTCACTGCCATAATGGAGACAACAGCAGTGTGAGGGCATCTTCGTCCTGGCCTGAGCTCTTCTCAATCTCTGTGTGCTCCTCAGGACATTGGAATGACACCTGGAACACTGCTAATAGGTGCCTTTTATTTTACAAGTGGCCTTGGGACACATCTCCAAATGAAGATAAAAATAAAAATGATCTCCTTCTGATGACCCTGCTAAGCAAAATGAATAAAATCAATAGAAATGCAATTAATTTGGACTCATTTGGATTAAGGAATCGAGAGACAAAATAAGGAAGCCTACTTGCCAGGATATGTGATGCAGCTCTTGGCCAGAAATCCTGCTTCCGAAAGCATCCACCTCAGACACAGCAGCAGTAATAAACTCCCTGTGTCTTATCCACCCATAAATCCTGTACCCACCAAGGATGCAGTGGTCTCTTCAATGCTCACATAAACCATTCCAGACACTAATTTAAGCTATTAATTAAATCTCAGAAAATTGTCCTGTGATTCAGCAGATACTGTTCCCTAACCTGAGTAACTAAAGAAGAACTGAACTCTCTATCCACTTTAAAGCCATTCCTCTTAAGGTGACCCTTTTGAAAGAAAATGTAATAGAACACTTCCTTTCCAAAACAATGGTCATGCAGTAAAGTGAGCTGACTTCGAGAATAACCATCATCCCTATAGGGGGTTTCAAAGCCATTTGTGGAAAAATGTCATCATCATTTAATGACATTTTTCCAAAGAACTTTTCAAAAAAAAAAACCATTTTATTAGAGATTGATACAGATGTATATTATTCCATAGCTCAATCACATCAAACAGTCTTATATAATTGCTAGCACAATCACTTTGAAAACATTATTTTCCCTCATGAACTCCTTGACATCAGCTGCCTTTTACATTCTACGCCACCCTGCCACCACCACCACTGTAACCCCATCCCCCGAAAACCTTATTGTATTTGCTGTCCCTATTGATTCATCGATCTTGGGTTTCCTATATGGAAAAACATATAATGAAATTCAAGGTCACCCCTAATGACATAACACAAGAGATAAATTCCAATATGAACAAACAAAAAACAAAAAAAAATACAGAAAATGTTGAAAACTAGATCAGACCTGGAAAAAAAAAACAAGAAGAGAGAAAAAAAAGAAAACTCTATCAGACCTAACATGTGTGTGTCAGAAGGGAAAATCAACTGACAAGGTTTTATCCAAGCAAGTCAGGTTTCTCATTTTGATCTTCTGTACTCATCTGTCCAATGCATTGTTTCCTCCCAGCCCTCAATAATGGAGAGAAGGAGATTACTGGAGGTTTATTTCCTATGTAGATCCCACAAATACATCTTGGGCTCCCACTGTCATCCCTAACCTGCAAACCATATTATCACAATTTAGACTCTAATACTATTCTTTCTTTCAACTTAGTTTATATAATTTACACTCTTCAGTGACTGCTGGTGGTGGACTTCTTTCTGTGGATTTAGTTGACATTTCACCTAGATGGCTGCTTATTTGGAAACAAGTCTTTAAGATCCTGGATGCTATTTTATCAGACAGTCGGACACTATCCCAGAACTTTTTGATATCCTTCATATGTTTTCTAATATCAACAGGAACTCATAAAGTAACTGAAATATATTGGCTTTCATTTTTAGTGACAAATCTGTATTACATATGTTTTTATATTTGAACATGTTTGTTATTTCATAGTACTTTTTTAAAGTCATTTTATTGGGGGCTCATACATTGTTTTTCACAATACATAAATAAGTATACTGTGTCAAGCACCCTTACATGTCCACTTTTATCATTTTCCAATCGTCCGCCTTTTCCCTTAAGCCCCTAGTATCGGCTTTTGCATCCCTTCCCCTCTTCTCCTGCCCTCTCCTCCCCACCAACCCTCAATACTTTATACATTGTTATTGTTCTGTCATATCTTACACTGCTCGACCTCGCCCCGAACCCACTACCCTGATGCCCGTCCTTCAAATAGGAGTTTGTGTGTATATCCTTGCTGGTGGTTCCATCTCTCTACCCCCCTTCTCTCTACCCTTCCAGCCTCTCCAATCTAACCAGTACATATTTCTAAAAGAAAGTGTAATAAAAGAACCATAACACAATTCTGAGTAAACACCAGTGAACTGACTTGAAAGGGGGTTGTGAAATGAATGTTGGCGAGGTTGGCGGGTGTGTAAGCGAAGGGAGATGGATTGGGAGGAAAGATGTGGCACCTTTGTAAAAAGCAGCACAGATGGGTAAGGTAGCAGAGCAGCAAGAATCTGTCATGGTATTAGGAAAGGAAGGAAGCCCACTAGAATATCATAAGTCAGAAGGGCAAGGTAAGAAAAGAGTATAGATATATTTCCCTCTGCTTTTATAGAGGAGAAAAGACTCGTGTGTGATAATTAAGGCTTTTAATCAACATGGGTGAGCCAGGATTCTTAGCAGTTTGTTATTTAAGATCTAGCAATTTCCCAAGATGAAATCTCCTCGAGGGCAGAGTCTGTTTCTGTACAAGGGGACAGTGGATCACTGACCTCCAGTTTTTTATAGTCTAGTCAGTGGCCTGTCTTATTGCCTATTGATCCTGAGAGCCATTAGCAGATTTCTATGGTATTTGCCTACCTTGGCCTCATTGTCCTCTTCAGCCAGGATTCTGAATCCCCATGCCTCACCAACCAGAAGCCTATCCTCTGAACTGCTGATCTGGGGTTCGTTAGCCCCAGTAGCTACACAGATTTAGGGAAGCCTTTAGCCTGACCTCTGGCACATGAACTTGGAACTTGCTTCCCTTTACAACTATGTGAGCCATTTCCTCAATTTAAACTCTCTGTAGACATAGATCTATAAGATTCCCTTGTTTGGCTTCTCTAGAGAACCTTGAGTAAAACAGCAAGTCAGAATCAGGAGAGAGCAACTAAATCAGAAGTGTGATTATAGAGAAGGCAGAAGTTGAGTGAGAGAAGATTGTACCATTTAGAAACATACATTAGCATTTGAACCATTTCAAGAGCACCGTATAGAACTTGCTGTTAATTCCCAAAGAGGAATGAGTCTTTCTATGTACATTGAACCCCAGTGATCGTAGAATGGTTGACATATACTCAGAGAACCAGGAACAAACAAACAAAACACTTGGGACATCAGTTTGGGTTAGAAAAATAAACCCTTATTTTATCCTATACTGGAAGCCAAGGGAGACCCTGTATATGAAGGGCCACAATAATACCCAATAGTGTTCTGGTGTGATGCACTAGTACTGAAACACAGAGACACTTGACCCTTACTCAGTAAGAAATCACTAACCTCCTTTTGTGTTCCCGGGTTGGTTGGGAATTGAAGCCCCAGAGGTAGATGAGATAGAAGTCCAGTCCTTGAAACCTTGGAGACATGAACCCTCATAATGTATCATTCACAATAGGAGTTCCTGGATAGATATCACCTGATCCCTGAAGGGTGGAGTATGATATTTTCTAATTATTATCAAAACTTTAAAAAGGTCAGGATTAAGGTACCATATTTTTTGGACCATAAGACACACTCCCCCCCCTGCAAAGTGGGGGGAAAATGAGCATGCATCTTAGGTCCAAAGGCGTGGTACCCCAGAGCACCTTAGTATACTGGTACTATTTGCTTCAGAATATTTTTTTCATACTTTCCTGCTCTAAAAACTGGGTGTGTCTTATGGTCACGTGCATCTTATAGTTCAAAAAATATGGTAAATCACAAAAATATTCAGGTTCTCTGAGTTGTGATAACCAAAATGGGGTTTGAATTTGTTTTTTATGAATAATTATTCTCAAGATTTTGTTTTCTTACTGAAATACTCATATCAAGGATGTCTGGCACAATTTTATTCCTCACTGTATTTGGATTCAGCTTATTTCTAGTTGCAATATTAAGCCACAGTTCCTTACTGTGCTCTTTGGTGTTTAATCAATGACTATTCTCATTTGGCTCACTTAAAAAGGGGAAAATATTATAAATCTGAATGTATTTTTTCCTGTGTATAGAAATTCAAATCTCCTGTTCATCTCCTCTTTTCTTTCTCCCTCTCTCCTACAGCCTAGCACATTCTCTTTGATATGAACAAATATTTTTTTCTCTTCAGTACATCTCTGTAGAACAAAAGGTAGATCTTGCCTATCTTCCATGGCCTCATCCTGAATCTCCTTTTTCTCTCCAGTCACTCCAGCAGCCTAACTAATCTTCCCCCACCTTCTGTGTGGTCTCAGGGCAGTCATTCTTTCCCCAAACCTTTTCCCCCATCTCCCAGCTTTTGACCCTAACACTTCCTCCAATATTCATTTGTTCTCTGTGTATTATCCTGTTTTAAATATCCGCTTGTCATCATTTTTCTTTTACTGTTTTCAAGTAGATCCCAATAAAACAAAAGAAAGAAAGAAATTTGGATATATGTAAATTATCGCGATATCAAGTTTACTCATGCATATTTGAGTAGCAGCAGACAAATCTGGACTTAAACCAGAACCACCACCACCAGCCCTTCCCCACTTCATCACCATCTCAATGGAAGCAGCAACAGTGTGAGTGCACCTCCCTCCTGCCCTGAGCTCACCTTTAAATCCCTCTTTGCTCCTCAGGACATTAGAACAGCACCTTTAACACTGCGCACTGGTGGGCTCTACTTTACAAGTGGCCTTGGGACCCATCTCAAAATGAAGATAAAAAAATGACCCTGCTAAGCAAAATGAATAAAATCAATAAAAATGCAATTCATCTGGACTCATTTGAATTAAAGAATCAAGAGACAAAACAAGGAAGCAGACTTGTTAGGATATACCCTGGACACATGGGTCCTGGTAATTTATTATCTGCAATAGTAGTTCCTGGACAGATATCACTGGATCCCTGAAGGGGAACCATATGAAGGATCACATTTTGTAATTACTATTAAAAGTTAAAATAGAACAAATTAAGGGTTAATCTCAAAAATAAATAAATAAATCTCAAAAATACTCAGGTCCTCAGAGCGGTGAAAACCGAAACAGAGTGTGAATTTGTGCTTTGTGAATAGTTAGTCTCATGATTCTGTGTTTTTGTGCTGAAACATTAATATCAAGCACATTCATTTTAGAATGCACTGCACAGTTGTACTCTTCGCTGTGTTTGATTTCAGCTTATTTTTAGTGGTGAAATGAAGCCACGGTTTCTTAATGATGGGTAACTGTGTCACAAGGGTTCACGAATCAGCTAGAAGGAGAACTCACACAAGCTGAACAACAAAAAATATTTTCAAGCTGTTGTGAGCAGACTTCAAAGTTTAATGTATGATACATCACTGGATTTGAATTTTTGGGTGATGGAAAAATTAATAGATTTATCGCTGATGTATCAGCATGCTTTTTTTACAGCACAGTTATCTCCCCAAAAGGGACGATAAAGCCACGCGTGCTGCTCCATATCTGTCCTTCCTCATTTACTTCCAGATCACATTTTTGTCAGTTTACAAATAGCGAAATTATTTTCTGGAAGCAATTGCACTGTCAGTTCCACTGGGGAGGTGGAATAAAACTCCAAAAATACTATGTACTTCCTGTCTCTCATATTATCTGCAGCCAGAGAAGTGAAAACATTTGTCTGCATTTTTTCTGAGGATGCCTAAAAAGACACTTTTTCTTCCCCTAATTTCCTGATATATTCACAGCCCCATTTTACCAGGTAGATCAAGGACTAAGGAGAAGTGACATGTTTCCTTTCATTCATTCAATACACTCTTATAGATTGTATTATCAAACAATGTCCTGGGTGCTGAGCATACAGCAATAAATGAGATACAAACTTTTATGACTCTGTAAGTAAGGAAGGCATTGATGCCTCTTAACAGACATCTGTGATAGGGGTAGGGAAGTATTCACTGCCATGGGAACTCAAGAAAGGCACCTTGTTTTGATGTCTAAGTTGATACAGGTTATTATCAAGTCAGTTCTAACCCATAGTGCCAGTAAGCACAGCAGAGCAAAACAAAGACTTGTCCTGCACTATCCCATTAAGCCTTCAGTAGCTGAAAATATTTCAACACTAGGCATAAGGTTTTTAGCAGCTACTTCCTCCAAAGTGGACAGCTGGCTTCTTCTTTGATGGCCTCTATTCTTAGTCTGGAAGTTCTGCAGAATTTTCATGTTAGTGGACCCTGCTGGGAATTGACATGTACCAATGACATAGCTTTCAGCATCACAGCAACACACAGAATGACAAACTGGTAGATGAATTAATACACAAAGGACAAGAAAGAACTATCCAGGCATCTTGTGAAATTATATAAAAGAAATGGAAGTAAGGGAAGAGAGAATGAGTTGGAGATGAAATTGTATAGGAAGAAGAAGCCAGGATTCAAAATTTCTTGGAATACATGTTAAATTTTTCTGTCCTTAATTTGAGCCTATAGGAATTTGTGAATAACTCTGATACATGATAAACATCATATAAGCTATTTTATTCTCTTTGCTCATTAGTAACAGTGATTTTTAAAACATTTTTCTGAATTGTGCATTAGACAATATCCAATCCATTTTCTTTTTTCGAAGTTATTTTTTCTTCTATTCTTCCTCTAGAGAACATGAACTGTGATGTTTTAATAACAAATGAATGAGCAAGCAACAGGTCTTTAACTATTTTTAATATGTAAATGATACAACCTTGTTTGCTGAAAATGAGGAAGACAGGAAGCTTTTGCTGATGAAGACCAAGGAGTGCAACCTTCAGTATGCTTACAACTCAATGAAAGAAGAGCAACAAACATCCTGCTCACTGGACTAGCTGGCTGACATTGTGATAAATGGAGAAAAGTTTGAAGTTGTTAAGGATTTTATCTGACTTGGATCCACAATCGATGCTCACGGAAACTAATGGTTAAGAGATTAAATAACTCATTGCACTGGGTAAATCTGATTCACAAGACCTCCATAAGTTTTGAAAACCAAAGATGCTAATTTGAAGACTAAGGGGCACATGCATGTGAAATTTGGACATTAAACAAGGAAAACTAAATAAATATGGACACATTTGAATTCATGAGAACATTTTCTTTGTTAATTCTGGCATTATCTTTTGGTTCAGCGGTGAGGATTTTTGTTTTCTTTACAGTGAGCTACAATCCCTACTGAAAGTTATAGCCTTTGATATTCCTCAGTAAGTATTAAAAGACCTCTTTTAATTGGATTGGATATTGTCTAATGCACAATTTCAGAAAAATGTTTTAAAAATCACTGTTACTAATGAGCAAAGAGAATAAAATAGCTTATATGATGTTTATCATGTATCAGAGTTATTCACAAATTCCTATAGGCTCAAATTAAGGACAGAAAAATTTACAATCCCTACTGAAAGTTATAGCCTTTGATATTCCTCAGTAAGTATTAAAAGACCTCTTCACTTTCAGAAAACAAAGTTGTGTCATCTATGTTTTGCACTCTAATTAGTCTGCCTCCAAATCTGATGCCACATTCTTCTTCATGTAATTCAACTTTTCATATGATTCACTCAGCACAAACATTGAAAAAAATTTACTCACAGAACAAAATCCTGCTGTACACCTTTCCTGATTTTAAACCATGTAAAACATTTGCCCCTTGATCTATATACATGTTCAACATGAGCACAATGAAATTCATATTCTTCTCAATTTTATTCATAATTTGAGATGATCCACATGGCTGACTGCCTTTGCACAGTCAACAATGCACAAGCAAACACATTCTCATATTATCTGCTTACACCTAAGATTCTTTGGGCACCAACAATGATATCCCCATTTCAAATCTTCTTCTAAATCTGTCTTAAAAGTCTACTGTCTCTTTGTCACTGGACTGCAACCATGTTATAGTTATCTTCGACAAAATTTACTGGTCTATGATAGTGTCAAATAATTTCTACAGTCTGTTGGATTGTCTTTCTTTGAAATGAGCACAAATATAGAACTCTTCCAGTTATTTGCACAGTGTGATAGTCAAGTCTTGTATCAACCTGACTGGGTCAGTATTCTCAGTGGTTTGGCAATTAAGGCCTAGCAATCACCCATCCCATGACCTAACACAATGGATTAACTCCATAATGTAATCTTATACAAGCAGACAATCAATTGTAAGGAGATTAGGGTAGAATGCAGTTCCTTTAATTATATCACAGCTTTGATGCAATTGAAACAAAATTTCCATGGAGGTGTGTCGTATTAGATACTGGAAAAGTTTACTTGGCTTTTGCTAGGTCTGTATTCTGCATCTGTCTAGTTGATCTCCAGGTCTTGAACTTGAGCCAACACTGCCATATTGCCTACAGATTCTGGGAGTTACCAGGGGCATATCATCTCACCTGACATCAGACCAGTTGATCTTGAACTTATTTGCCTCTCCAATCATAATTCTGACTTGCTGACTTTGGATTCATCTGCCTCTGTAGCCACTGTCCTGTGGTCTTCCTACTGATCTTAGGTTATTCTTCCCCCAAAACCACATGAGTCAGGAGATGCCTCTAGCTTAATATCTGACCCATGGAATTGAACCCTGCCTGAACTTGAACTGAAGTACTCAACTTCTAAAACTGTGAGCCATTTTTCTTGATATTAACTTACCTCTATGTATACATATATGTGTCATTAATTTTACATGTCAAGAGAACCTAGTCTAAGATAGGCAAGTAGCTATCATCCTGATATCTCGGCATAGGCTAGTGCGTACTTCAGGCTTGCATCCATTTTCTTGAAATATTTCAATAGATATTTCTTCAGTTCCTGGGGCTTTGTTTTGTTGCAAATGCCATCAATCCAACTTGGACTTCTTCCTTCAGTCCATCACATGCTACCTTTTGAAATGGTTGAATATCAAGCACCTCTTTTTATTAGAGTTACTGTATATTCCTTCCATCTTCTCTGCATGCTTCCTGCATCAGTCAATATTTTGCTTGTAGAATCCTCCAATAAAATATTTTCTTCAACTCATCAACTTGAGATATGCTGACAATGTTCTTTCTTATTTGTGTCCTAGCTCAAGTGTTTTTGCATCTCATTATGATACTTTGCCTTTTTTTATGCCTTTTGAAATATTCTATTCAGCTCTTTTACTTCATCATTTATTTGATTTACTTTAGCTACTGTGTGTTCAAAGGTGTGTTAGGCCGGGTAGACTAGAGGTACAAATTTCATAGACATACATATAGATATAAGGAAAAGGCTTATATACAAGAGGAGCAGGACATTGAGCCCAGTCCAGTTCAAAGTCATAAGTCCGATATTGACCCATATGCCTGAAATCAGGCTACAAAATCTCCTTCCAACTCACAAAGTCACTGGTCAGTGGGTGCAGAATTCTGGCGCTGGCAGGAGTCTCCCCATGACTCCTAACTTCCAGGGCTCAGGGTCCATCAACAGCATGCCGCTCCAGGTTCAGAGGTCTGGCTCCATCAGGACAAAGCCATGTGGTCTCTCCGCCGGCTCCTCCAGCTTCTCGGACGCTGCCATCTTGTCTTTTCTGTGACTCATCGATTCTCAGACTAACTCCCAACAACTGGGGAAGATAGCTTCTCATCTTCACGAGGGAAATATCGTGAGATTTCCCAGAAGTCTCAGGAGAAAGCCATGTCCACATAGAGGCCTCATTGTCTACTCAATGGCTATCTCCAGATTAACAGGCTAGACTCCACCCCTATATTTCAATCATAAAATTAACATAAGCACATGACTGCCACAAAAGGTAAGTTTCAGAATCACTTCAGACATCTTTTCTGTCTTTCTTGTCTTTTAATGAACTTTTGCTTTCTTCAAGTATGATATTCTTGTTGCTATTACACAATTCATTTATTCTGTGGCCATTGGTGTAAAATGCATCAAATCAGTCCTTGAGATGGTCTCAAAATTCAGGTGACATATGTTCAAGGCCATATTTTGGCTCTTATTGGCTTGTTTTAATTTTCTTTGTTTTCAATCTGGGCTTGCATAAAATCAGTAGATGGTCTGTTCCACAGTTGAGCCCAGGTCTTTTTTTGCTGGTGATATTGAGTTTCTTCATCATCTCATTTCACAGATATAGTCCATTTTCTTTCTGTGCATTCCATCCAGTGAGTTCCAGATGTATACCTAAAGCAAAACCAACCCCACTGCCATGTAAGGAGTCCCAATTCATAACAATCCTATTATCTTGGCTTTTGAGGTCTTGTACATTTTTATGGGAGCAGATAGCTTCATCTTTCTCCCACAGAGTGGCTGTTGTGCTTGAATCACTGCCTTAGTGGTTAGCAGTCCAATACTTACCTTACATTTACTCTCCCGGTATAGAGTCAGAATCACTGTGGTTGAAAAAGGCATTTCCTCAAATTGACACCAGATTAGGTGACTGCCACCGCAATCGAGCACTGTTATTTTCCTACTGAGTTAGTGAAGCCTTTATCTTAAATCATATTAGCATATTTATATTGGTTTATTTAAGGATTTTCTATCCCATTGGCATATTGGTCTAGTTCTGCTCTGTGTTAAATACTGTATTTTATTGTTAAATCATAGTGTGTGTGCTAAGACAAATACTGCCTCATTATTGTTTTTTATTGTTTGACTACATTTAAAATTTCATTTCCTTTCTAAACTGTAGAATTAATTCAGATTTATCAATGTAAAATTCCTATTCTTTCTATTGTGATCACATTTTTATAGAATTTTTAATCTTTCTAAAACCTAAGTTTCCTTATCCTGAAATATAATATGGCTTCACATTTGCTTAGTTCTTTCCTTATGTTTCCCAGTAAAAGTTTATATTAATTGATTTGGAGTTCCTGCAAGCTGCCATATCTGTACAATAGATTTTTCCTATATGTTTTTGGGTATGAATTCCTCCAGTTTTATTTTTCTGTATATATTACTCTGTCATACTTTTTTTCTTTTTTTAAAATTTTGGCTGGAGTCTAACCTATCAATCTGGAGCTAGCCAATGAGACCTCTGTGTGGGCATGGCCTTCTCTGAAAATTCTGGGAAATCTGGTTCTTCTTTCTTGGAGGCAGGAGACACACTCTCAGTTCATTCTCTTGGAGAGACTTGACTGACAATATTGGCCTCCTATGAGACATCCCTTAGGAGAAGCCACATGAACCTACTCTGATGTGGCCATATACCTGAACTCAGAGAAGCCATGTGGAGACTCCTGCCAACACTGAGATGTTTACAACACCACTGGATACAAAGACTTTCTATCTGCTGGCTTGTGGTCATTCTGCATTTAGCATCATTGCATGTGTTTCATGAGTCTGAAGAGGACTCACTGATTGGTATTGGACATATGGACTAATATCAGACTTATGACCCTGGACTGGACTGGGTTGGGATGTCTCCTTAATGTGCAATTACTCTTTATATAAAACTTTCATATATATGTATATATATATATGGGTGTGTGTGTGTGTGATGCTGTATGTTATTAAAAGATGGGTTGTATAAAAAAAAGAAAAAAGAAAAAGGCATTTCCAATGAAGAAATTGCTGGTCTTAAAAAAAAAAATCAATCATCCCACCTCCAATTTTGCCATGTTTTCCAACCACTGACCCATCCTCTATGTCTCTAACTTTTGTATCCCACTCACCACTAATTATCTATGCACCTTGACTGCATGCTTGATCCATGTCAGGCTGAAGATGTTGGCAGAATTTTTCAATTTATTCATCACTAATATTAGTGGCTGATGTACAAATGTGAATATTAGATGTATTAACTGGCTTTTTTTGGGGGGGGCATCATTGCCCTCCAGCGGTGGGAATAGGAGGCCCAGCCCCACTGCTGGAATTGAACCTCCATCCTAGTGGGCCACAGTCCCGTGCACACCACCGGGGCTCAGCCGCTTAACTGGCTTTCTTTGTAGAAGAATAGGTATTATCATTCTAATGCTAACAGCATTGCACTTCAAGATAAAATTTGAAATATTCTTTTAGATCATGAATGTGGAAACATTCTTCTGGAATCTGCTTTTCTTTGTATAATAAACCATATAGTTGTCTGATTCAAAAATACCAGTTCATTTCAGCTTACTAATGCCTAGCATCATTATGTGTTCCATTTTTGACAACTTCCAATTTTCCTAAATTCATACTTCATACATTCCAGTTTCCAATTGATACTTGACATTTGCCACCGTTTCTTCTCATTTTGAATCTTCCATAAGAAGATTCTGAACTTCTTTCTTCCTCTGCATCATTAAAGTAAACTCTACTTTGAGAAGGTAGCTTTTTCCCAGTCATATTAGGAGTCCCTTCAAGTCAGGGATCATCACCAGCCCTTTATTAAACAATGCTCTAATGCTATTCTTAACGTTTGCAGTAGGTAACTTTTCAGATGGGGACCACATTCATCTTGTTCCTAGTCTATTATCCTAAGTCTGGCAGTGCTGCTGAAACCTATTTACCATGAATGCCCCTTCTGATATTTGAGAAAACTATGTGTGGCATAGCCTTGAGCTTCACAGCAGTATGCAGCCAAAACAACTTGCCAAATGAGTGGGATTGCCAAAATACTAATATAAAAATATTTCAAGATAACAATATGAATTTTAACTTGAAAATGGTTGCATGGCCATATTATATCAATAAAGGAAGGAGGAACACCTAGGAATATTTGAGAAGTGAATCATAATTCAATCCCAGAATGCACTGTGTCAGGCAAAATATCTTGCAAAAATAAAGAAGCTGTTTTAATCTTGAAAAGCAAAGTTATGATTTTTCAGACCAATGCCATAATATTGACAGATACCAGAGAAGAAGCAGAGTTACTCATTTTTTACTTTGCTTTAGCTATATGTCAAAGAGAAGGAAGAATTGAAGAGAATAAAGTAAATATAGAAATAAGAGAGCTGAAGACCAAGACAAATGCGGATAACAACAGACAGCCTTGTTCTAAATGTGTTCAATCCCTTGACAAGCATTGTTAGGGGGTCTGTGGGAAGCTGTTGGGAATAAAAGAGTTATGCTGGCTAGTGGGACAATATGCTACCCCAACTTCCAACCAGGAAATTGAAGTGGGTTCCCCAAACCATACCTTAGAACTAGCAAGTCTACCATGGCATCGCTGACTCACATATCTATACAGAATTATGAACTTCAAGCTGCAGTGCAGGCATGCAGACTTCTTTAACATCATTCTGAAGTATAGCCAGATGTAAAACTTGGCTATGAGTTAACAAACTTGACGTCAGCTTCAACCAAATGTTAAGCATACCATTCTGTTCATTCAAAACACCAGTGTATGAGCACATTAAAAAGGAAATGAATGATGGTTAAGGGTAACCATGCATGCATGCAATGGCAGGAAAAACTTTTTTATTTTTATTAGGAGATTTTGTGCATTTACATCCTTCAAACTCTGTTTCATGGAGCACTATAGCAGGTGTTAATGTCTCTACCAAGTATTAATAGTTATTTAAGAATAAAGGAAGGCGTCGTGTTAAATGAGTTTGGAAAGTTCTGACTTTAAACGTGTTAAACCGATTAGTTTGAAGTCTTTAATAAAAGTATCCTTATTGTATACTTAAGAGGAATTCAACATAAAATATTCCTTAAGATCTTTTGACCTTGCACCCCTTCTTTTTTGTCCATCTCTGGGTACTATTATTTCACAGAACACCTGCTACAAAAAGATTATCTTGGAAAAACCAATGTGTTTGGCAAAATGTCTTATTCTATATTTGCAAAGAATACAGAGAAATGTTGGCTGTTGGCTTTACACATGGTTTTATACCTCATAGAAGTTTTAAAATGCTGATCAATTGACTACAACCAAAGAGAAAGAACTCTTGCTGGTCTGTCATACATTTGCTCATTTATTCAAAAAGTATGTATCCAACATTGGATGAAATACAAAAGGGGGCAAGTCAGACACAATACTTGATGTTGTCACATTAAATATTTTCATTAAAAATTTGGGTAGGATTTCAGGAAGAAAAATTTAAAAGTTAGTGAAAAATTGTTTTATTGTTTAATTCTATTTTCCCCCAATTTTAAAGCCCTTTGTACATATTAGGCCTATAAAGTTTACAAATGACTCAAATGGAATGTATAAAAATTATATTGGATGGGTAGAATTCAACATCACTATGCTTAACTTGATGGATGGACAAAATATAATTTGATAAAATTCAATAATAAAAAATGATCTTAAAAGCTTCAGCATGTGTAGAGACATAAGCTATATTGATCACAAGGTCATGTGGGCTAACAACAATGTTAGCAAAACACTAAGATGCATGCAGAAAAAATATTTTATTTCTAAAAAGTAGTTTATAGATGAACTGTTTGCTATCAAAATCAGACCCAAAGTGACATGCTTAATATTGCTACTCTTAAAATGAGAGAGCATTAAATAAGAATTCACTCAAAGAAAGGCAACCAAAATCAATGGAACTCCAAAACCAGTATCTATGAAGGACAGTTACAAGAATGAAGAATATTGTACTTAAGAAGAAAATAAAGTAGGAATTGACAGTTCATTATAGCTATGTTTAAATAAATAAAGGAAGAAAGCAAGACATTTACTATTAGACACTTATAATGGCAATGAGTAGAATTAATAAGGTGCCTTTGAACTCAAACTAAGAAGAATTCTATAGCAATTAACCTGTATAAATATTTAGTAAGCTATCTCTTAACTAAAGATGTTTAAGCAGAGGCCAAATTACTATTTCCCAAGAATGTTATAAAATGTGAAACTATATCTTCTTAGTTTTCTCACCTGAACTAGGAAGAATTTAAATCAAATCACTTTTTCCCTGAAGGTTCCCATCGATGCTACAGTTTTGAGCCTGTTAACATTTGTGAGGGATCCCTTCATCTGTGACCTGAACAGTTTATTTTTCTACTTCAGTTATTCATTCATTCGTAGACTCTTATCAAGCACTATGTACCAAGTATCATGATAAATGCCTAGCATCATAAAACATTAAGACATAGCTCTTGTTTTTATATTTTGCAGTAGAGACATACTGAATGACTGCTCAGAAAGAGGAGACCTTTTGACTGATCATTGTGTTGATGACTCAACATTAAAAAGTAAAGAAAGGCTATTTAGAGGAAAAGACATTACCTGAGATTTTTCATGCTACCTAAAACTTGTCCAAGAATTGTTTGTAACATCAATCAAGACTCCAGCTAATTTTAAGTCTTGGCAATTCGATGCCTGCTAGTATGCATTTTGTCTATTTTTCCACCTTTCTTATGCTCTCATACTCAGAACCTGCTTTCCACGTTTTCCCATGTGCCATTAAAAAGCCTATTAGATTTTTCTTTTTCCTACCTCACCTTTATAACATTCTACCACTAGCTTCAGAGTATGTCTTGTTCCATGCAGGATTTTCTCATACTTGTGTTGATGCTTCTCTATATCCCCCACCCCACTCACTCCTTGCTCAAATTCCTCCTACTTCCATCCCCTAAACTCTGGTCATTAAAATAGCATGAAACACACTTCTTAAACTTTTCCTACTTTGCAATCTAGTAATTGATCATAGATGTCCTTCTTTTGGAAAATCAAATCAAAACAAATCCCTTTTTTGGGTTTTGTATTTGATTATCACCTACTCACTCTTGATTTCCTAATCTCCCTCAATCCTCACCTTCCAAGTCAGCTGCTCATTTTTCTTTTTGCTACACCAAGTAGGTATTCAAATTCACAAAATTCTACTCTTTCTGACATGGCATGTTTTGCCTCCACTTTCAAAACCTAATTCTACCTCATAATATCCCAGCCACATTTCAAAGCCTACTTTAAATACTATCTGTTTCTATAGCATACCATGATATTGAATTTGGTAACCGATCATTCACCATTATATACCCTTTTTGAATTTAGTAATCGATCATTCATTATTATATATCTTCTGAAATGTTTATATATATATTCATTTTATCATTCTTGAGTGATAAAGTCCTCAAAGGTAGAATATTTTCATTCTTCTCAATATAGTCCTAAACTCATAATTAGCATAAATAAACACTTCTTAGATGGTCATTTCATTTTGGGAACAGGAACAGAATGATAAAATGCCCTGTCAATTCCAGCACTTAACTAAGAAGTAACCAATGGGACAATAGCCTATGGTAGCAACTTATAAGGGGCAATAAGTTATTTCAAAATTTTAATACTGTCTGGATATATAACCAGGAAGGATAAAACAAGTTTACCAGGACTGTCTGCAAGGAAAATATTAGGAATGAGATAGGAATGACAAGTTTTCTTGACACCAGACAAAAACTTTCAAAAGCATGCTCGTTCTCAGGACAATGGAGGATCTCTATTTCCTTTCAAGGTCACAGAGTTCAGTGAACAGCAAGGTTATGAGCTGTGGAGCAGTCTCCTCTGTGCTCTCTTCTGCTCAGTGCTCAGCCTTTTCTCTCAATACATGTTCACCTTTTATTTTATAAGGATAGGAAGGTGTTTGCTTTCCCACAGGTTCATATGTTATTTTTCATGAATCAATTCCAAAGAGGACATGAAGTGTGGCTGTCTCTTATCTACCCTCCAATCTTCCTCCATGTACAAGCTCTACAGTGTACTCATACCTATCCTTTATTGAAAAGGATTCCCATCTAGGTCTAGAAACAGCTCTGTCTGTAGTACTTGGTGGCAAAGGACCTGAGTTCATGGCTGGAGTTCAACTAGTGTTGATTAGCTCTGCCTTTGGACAACTTAATTTCCACATTTGCTAAGTGAATCCTAACTTCTCCTCTTCTGCCAAATGGGCTATTTGTTAGATCCAGAATTTATATGAAAGTTCTTTGCAAACTATCAATCAATAAACACACATTCATCTGTTTATAGGCAAAAATGAGTGGAAATATGTACCCTTTATGGGTGACCTTATAACTCTAGCTGAAAATTCCTTGTTGAGATGAGCACTTTTGCTCTCTAGAAACAGCTCTGGTTTATGATTGGATAATGTCCCTCCAATAACTTATCTTTTATGTGATTATCACATTAAGTTGTTATAACCATTGCCTATTTTCAAATGAAATATCTCTAACTGAGAAATAATGGTGGTGTATTGACCAGTGGAGAACCCTTCTTCATTATGAGTAACATCAGAGAGTATATCTTTCACACATTTTTGCTTTATTCAACAATTTTTTGGTATGGATGACCTTATTCTTTTAATGTTAGGCAGAATTAATTAAAGAGACCATTTTTTAAATGCTACAACACTTTTTCCTTAAAAAATAATGTATCACTCACCAGTTCATTTTTCATGAATATAATTACTCCTTTTTTCTGCAGTTGTCATTGTTCCATGTTCTTTTTTTATGGGCCATTATTTTTTAAATATAAATTTTAACCTACTGTGCAAATGTGAACAGCTGTTGGGCTTGTAGTCCAAGAAGGACTGATCACATCCTACAGCCAAATTGTTAGTATCGTGACTGGAAAAGTGATTACATTTGAACTCACCATCATGAAAAGACACTAGTCTGAGAAAGAGCTTTTACACAATGGGGACAAGTTCTACAGCCTTAGGATGAGACAGAATGCTGGGAGTATTTGAAATTATCTGACAACCAACATTACCAATTCTACTGTCCTTAGACTGGGCTGTAAACACTTCTCTTCTGTACTTTGCTATTTCCTTCTAGAGGCTTTGCAGCAAGAAAGTTCAACTCACGGCCTGTGATGTCAGGCAGGAGTGAATTCAAATCCTGCCTCTAACTATCCACTTGCTGTTATAGTCTAAGTTCCCATTGTCCTGCCAGTAAAATGGGCATAATAAGAATCAATCCATTGGGCTAGCATTAGATAAAAAAGAAAGAAAGAAAGAAATCAATCCATAGAAATAATTTCTATAAAAAGCTTAATTATTATGCCTAGCACATAACAAGTTCTCAATAATGCATCTACAAGTGTTATTATTCAAAACTGCCTTATTAACTTAATTGACTGATATGCACAGCATATCAGCTATGGTATGCTTTGCAAACTACCGTTTCCTTCTCTATATTTATTCCCTGAAAATTGAGCCACGGGAATGAGGTCAGTTCTAGACCCGAAGGGTGATGACAGTTCAGAGTCTTGAGCTTTGCCCAGTCTCTGTCTGGTCAGTTAAAAGGATAGTGCATAGTAGCACTCTACTTATTTCCTGGTTCTTCTTCTTCTCTATTTTTTTATTTTGTGACTCTGCCACCCCTCTGCAAAGGTGTCCCCTGAAGCTCATCCTTAATGTCTTCTGCCCACTGTATTTTAAAGATGGCATCTGCTCCCACTACTTAATTGCCCATGCATTAAAAACAAGTCCCATATATCACCCAGCAAGGTAACTAATTATTTAATATGTCTCTTCCAACCATAGCCTTCATTCCTCCCACCAAATAAACCCTCCTCTTCCTGATGAGTCTGATTAAGATGGGAAGTCTGGGAAGATACTAATTGGATTATATGGCTCATCTGTGAGTGATTGCTACCCTGCGGGGTACAAAGTGAGCCATCTCAGAAGCAGTGAGTGGGATCTCAATGCGATCAAGAGCCGTGAGTGGATGTGTGCCCTCTGGATCTTGAGATTCCTGTGCTGTGAATCTCCTTGTTGCAGGAGATAGTTTTGACACCAGAGGAGGGACAGAGATGCAGCTGCAGAACTAGGAGCTGGAGAATGAGAGAGAGTGGTGGGCTGTCCAGCCCACAGAGCAAGTAAAGCTGAGTGCTTAGTAAATTCTGTGTGGCCATTGCAATGAATTGGCAACCCCAGCTGAAAATGAGAGAGTACAATGGGAGCTGGAGCATGCCCCTTTAGAACTGTCTAGTGAACACTTTCATTTGGAAAAATCTAAGGTTTTTTTAAAGTGAAACCTGTCTAAAACCAAAGACATCAATGTCTCTTCAATTCTGACTCTTCCCACTTCTCTATTCTGTTCTTCTAAATATATATATATTTTTCCAAAACCGGGGTATCATGTTTCTTGTTCTTTTTACTTCAGTGCCCCAATAACCTATCATCATCAGTTTTGTAATATTTGTTCAACAACCTCTTCCTTATTTTTATCATCATCATTTTTATTCAGACCTTGATTCCTCTCCCAAGAATGTCGAGTAGTGCATTTTCTTCAACTCACTCACTATGGTTCTTTTTCAAAAATCAATCTCTCCAAACTATCAAATCAGTGTAGCTATCAATATGTAATTTAATTGGTCAAAAATTACTTGCAAATCACCCTTCAATACGTTCCATATACCTGCCAACTGAATACTTCAGAACCAAGTAAATGCTAGATTATAGTGGACTGTGACTTGTAACATATTTTTAGCCAAAATTTTATTTTGTTCTTACACAGACTTTCAACACACACCTTTTAAAATAAGTAGGCACTGCTAAATTGATCAATGAAAAAAGTCTACAGAAATTAAGACTCGAGAAATTAAGTGACAGCTATGATCTTATCAAATTCAACATCAAAGTTTATTTCTATACTAAGTTATTTTGTTGCACTGTATTTGTAAAAACCTTTACTCACATTGAAAGAAATTGTAAAGGATATGTATTTTCTATTAGCTTTACTAGTAATCTTATATTGTTTTGAGCACAGACACAACAGTGGTAAAATATTTATTCCAGGCTACCCTAAAATTAGTTACCAGGGATGAACACAGAAGTAATGTGTTATATATTCCAATGCAAAAAATATAAAATTTGGGTGTATACTTCCTACTTTTGTGTTTTTAATCATTTAAGCATACCTTTCAAATAGAAGTTCACTCAAAGTTTCTGATGCTTATTTTTTTTTCTGGGCATCACTGCCTCTGGTGGAGGTGGGCACTACCCAGCCACCACTGGATATGAACTGCCAAGCCTGTGGGCTGCAGTTCCGCACTCAACCACTTACGCCACCGGGGCTCAGCCCTGATGCTTATTTTTTTATGTTTCAAAAAAAACCAAAATTTTATTCATGGATAGAGGTTTTTTTGTTTTGTTTTTGTTGTTTGTTTGCTCATTTTTTAATCCTTTTATTTGGGACTCATACAACTCTTATCACAATCCATACGTAAATCCATTGTGTGTCAAGCACATCTGTGTATATGCTGCCCTAATCATTCGCATAGCAGTTGCTTTCTATCTAAGCCCTTGGCATCAGCTTCTCATTTTCCCCTCCCTCCCCGCACCCCCTCCTTCATAAGTCCTTGATAATTTATAAATTATTATTACTTTACCCTGTATTACAATGTCTGATGTCTCCATTCACCCACTTCCCTGTTGTCCATATCCTAGGGAGGAGGTTATATATAGATCCTTATAATCGGTTCCCCATTCCTACCTCACCTTCCCTCCATCCTCCCAATATTGCCACTCTCATCACTGGTCCTGAAGGGATCATCTGTCCTGGATTCCCTATGTTTCCAGCTCCTATCTGTGCCAGTGTACTTCCTCTGGTCTAGCCAGATTTGTAAGCTAGAATTGGGATCATGATCGTGGGAAGGAAGAAGCATTGAAGAACTAGGGGAGAGCTGTATGCTTCATCATGGCTACAATGCACCCTGACTAGTTTGGCTCCTCACTGCAAGCCCTATGTAAGGAGAAGTCCCTTATCTACAGATGAACTTTGGGTGCCCAACCTGTACTCCCCCCTCATTTACACTAATATATTTTTTAGTTCCTTGATGCCTGATACCTGATACCTTCGACATTTCATAGACTGGTGTGCTTCTTCCATCTTGTTTCCAAACTAAATGGCCACATGTCTACCTTCAAGCCTTTAGGACCCCAGACTCTATATATTTTGATAGCTGGACACCATCAGCTTTCTTCACCACCATTGCATATGCACACTTTTGTCTTCAGGGATCATATTGGGAAGGTGAGCTGATTTTTTTTTTAATTATTTTATTGGGACTCTTACAGCTCTTATCACAATCCATACATACATCCATTTTGGCAGTCAGACTAGAGGCTCAAAGTCCACCCACATCCTCAGTCTATTGTCATATAAATATATGTACAGAGGCCAATACCTCTAATTTTGTAAATTAATATATTTACATAGGTGCACAACAAAGTTTCTAACTCTACTCATGCTTTGCTTCCTAGATCTTGCCTCTGTTTCCTATCACCTTCCTCCTGTCCCACCATCATGCTTGCCCTTCATTTGCCTCTCAGTAATTCCTCTTGGCTGGATTACTGTTGATCTAATACCACCAGGGTCCCTATGCCCCCTTGTCATTGATTTAATTCCCTAGTTGTTCCCCTGTACAACTAGCATTGTTTGCTCACTAATACCTTCCCCTTACCTTATCCTTCTCCCCCAACTCCCCTCAGAACCATTGGTCCCATTGCTTTCTCCTCAGGCTTGCTTCTCATGTCTGTCTTATATAGGCAGAGAAAGCAGCAAGAACGAAGGCAAAGCAAAACTAAAACCAAAGATCGAAGGGGAGAAATTAAAAAATAAAGAGAGGGGAAAAAAATCATACAAGATTTCAGGTTTGTTTACTGACCTTGATGACTATCTCCCCACTGGTCTTGGAGAACTCCAGGTACTGCCCCTCCTAGCTCGAAGCCAGGGGCTCATGGATTTGCTCCCGTTGCTGTTCTGTTATGCTCCTTTCCTGGTTCACCCTATTGAAGGGGAGGAGGAGAGGGGGTGAGATCAAGCTCACCCCCACAGTGTTTCTCCCATATTGTCCTCTTTAGCAGCATGCTCCAATGAGAAGACATTGTGTCTTGAGTTGTTTCGGCCCTACATTCCTCCCTGTGCCTTTGCAGCACTGTGCAGGGACATCGTCCACAGGATTTCATGTGCCAGAAGGCGGTCTAGTCTCTCTCTCTTTTTCCTTCTTAGTTTGTGCCCATGTGGTTGAGTCAGGCTGGCCCCTCTCTCCACCCTGTAGGATCAGTGTTGCCCCTATAACACGCACTTCTAGGGTGGGGCTCAGTATATCTGAAATTGTGGCTCGCCCAACCTCTCGTGTCATGAGTTTCTCCTTGTGGTTATATTGCCCTCATGGTTTGGCAGGCCATGGTGAGGTCAGCACCCTCGCTCCCTTTCTTGTGGAGACTTAAACAACATCTTCCTCTGGGTGGGTTACTGCCCTGCTGCCACAGTACCAACGTCCCTCTCTTCTTTTCTATCATATACTTAAATAAATATATACCTAGTATCCACTCACTTACTATGACCTCCTCTAGCCATTGTCTCTTCCTTCCCTTCTTTCACCTATCATTCTTCTGTCCCTTCTCTTTCATAGCTTATTGAATGCCTAACATGTGTATAGCCCATGTTATTCATATAGAATTATCTGTTCACTGACTGTAACTGACCATAAACACTGTAGGGATTCAACATTTATAGTGGGATGGAGTAGTTAGGGAGATCCTTTTGGAGATTGGATGCTCTAAGGCACTGAAAGAAAGGACCTTGAGAATGAGGGAGGGCTGGAACAGAGACCACAATCCCATCTGTAAACCATAGGCTATCCCCTCACAGAAGGGTCACGAGGAAGGTATGAGTTAGCAAGGGTACAGTACAGCACAGATACAACTTAAACTATTCCTCTGGCTCCTTGAGGATTCTTCCTCCCAATATCATGACCCCTGCTCTCCCTTACAAATCCAGTTAGACCTGCGCATGTACACTGAAATAGACAAGAGCTCTCGACACATGGAATCCATGACAGATAAACTCCTCAGGAACAGAAATGGGAGTTGCGATACCAAGAGGGTAGAGGAAGGTGGAATAAGAAGGGGGAGAAAAGAGGGAACCAATCACAATGGATGTATTGCCGCTGCCCCCACCCACCTCCCCTCATCAGGGGGAAGAAGAACAGAAAGGTGGGTGAAGGGAGACAGAGGTCAGTGTAAGAAATGAAAATAATAATAATTTGTAATTGATCAATGGTTCACGAGTGTGGGAGAGTGGTGGGGAGGAGGGGGAAAAGAGGAGCTGATATGTAGGACTCAAACAGAAAGAAAATGATGATGGCAACAAGTACTTGATACAATTGATGTATGGACTGTTAGGAGCTCTAAGAGTCCCAATAAAATGATTTTTTTTAAGAAGAATATTATGTAATTGAAAGAAGGGAGGTGAACAAATGCTGTAATTTGATTTGATCCCTCAATTTCAACCCCCATATGGGACATAACAAGTCAGTATTGTGTCGTGGGTTTTTATTAAAGTTCTGGCCTATTAAGAAAACCATGTTTTAAGGCAGCTACTGTTTCACAATCAGCTATTAATTCATTACTTCAGAGGGATATTTTAGGTATGTATATCTTTATGGATTGTGTGTAAATCCAACACTAAAGACTTCTTTTAAGTGGTTTTTAATATGATCTTTTGCTTTTAGCTAAAGTGTGAAATTTAACATTTTTAACTTTCATGTAGTGTATTTATATTGGCCTAAAATTCCCTGCAAAATCAGTGGTGATCCTCCATTTAAAAATACCTTTTAAATGCTTTTGATATAATACCACAATCACCACAACAATCCTTTGAAACAAGCACTCCCAGGCCCATTATATAAATGTATTTAAAGCTTAATGATCTACTTGCTTATCCTAAATCACATAACCAATAAAGTAACAAAAGCAAGATTTAAACTTTTATAGCCATGATATACTGCAGCATAATCAGCTAAGGAGCTTTGATAAAATTCAGGTTACCAGGCTCCACTCTGGATCTACTGGAGATGATTCTCTGGGTGTGTGACCTTGAAGTCCTCTAATAACTTGTGAGCTCAGAAGTCTTTGAGAAATGTGTACAGTTGTGACACATTTTATAATAAAGACTATAAATAAATCCTAAGTGCTGTTTAACCTGGAAGTAGATCATTAAACTTTTATAGAATTGACATAAGCTTGGGATCTGACAAAGCTCATTTTAAGACTTAACTCTGGGTTATTTGGCGAAGTTTGATGACCCCTGGTGACGTAATGATTACAAGATAGGCCGCTAACCACAAGGTCGACAGTTAGAAAGCATGAGCTTCTATTCAGAAGAAAAGACAAAATGTTCTACTCCTCTAAAGAATAATACAGTTTTGAAAGTCCACAGGGGCAGTTTTACCCTGTTCCAAAGGGTCATATGAGTTAGAATTGACTCTATGGCATTAAGCTTGATTTGCATTTAAATTGATGGTGAATTTCAAGATGCTGCCATATTTGAAAGATGAAGAAAGTAGATATAACAATTGCTTAACTTGAGGAAGCCATGGAATTTTTAAAAATCATTTTATTGGGGACGCATACACCTCTAGTCACAATATATGCATACATACACTGTGTCCATATTTACATCTTTCTTTTCCTTTGGGGGGGGGCAGGCTTGTACAACTCTTATCACAGCCCATACATACATTCACTGTGTCAAGCACATGTGTACATTTGTTGCCATCATCACTGTCAAAACATTTCTTTCTAGTTCAGCTCTTGGTATCAGTTTCTCACTTCCCCCCCCTCTCTCCTTTACTCCCTCTCTCATGAAACCTTGAAAATTTGTAAATTATTATTACTTTGTCTTATATATTGTACACTGCCAGTGACGTCTCCTTTCACCCATTTTTTTGTTGTCCATTGCCCAGGGTGAAGGTTATATGTAGATTCTTATAATTGGTTCCTCCTTTTTACCCCACCTGGCCTCCACCCTCCCAGTATCACCACTCTCAGAACTTGTCTAAAGGGATCATCTATCCTGGATTCCCTGTGTTTCCAGTTCCTATCTGTACCAGTGTATCTAATCAGGTCTAGCCAGATTTGGAAGGTAGAATTAGGATCATGATGGGATCATGATGGGGGTTGTGAGAGGAAACATTGAAAGTTAAATATTTCATTGTTCCTACACTGCACCCTCACTAGCTCATCTCCCCTCCTCCCCCCAGGTACCCTTCTGTAAGGGGATATCCAGTTGCTTACAAATGGGTCTTAGGTCCCCAATTTGCATGCCCCCTCATTAACAATAACTAATCTTTTGTTCTTTGATACAAAATCCCTTTGATACCTCGTGATCACACAGACTGGTGTGCTGCTATGTGGACTTTTTTGTTCTGAGCTTGATGGCTGTTTGTTTACCTTCAAACCTTTAAGACCCCAAATGCTTTATCTTTTGATAGCCAGGCACTATCAGCTTTCTTCACCACTTTTGCTTAGGCACCCATTTGTCTTCAGCAATCATATCAGGAAGATGAGCACACAGCGATATGATATTTTTTCCTTAATGCCTGATACCTCACCTCATGATCATACAGGTTGGTGTGCTTCATCCATATGGGCTTTGTTGCTTCTGAGCTAGATGGCTGCTTGTTTACCTTCAAGACTTTAAGACTCTAGATGAATCCATGTAATTTTGTTTGTTTGTTTGTTTTGGGGGGGCATCACTGCCCTCTGGTGGTCCTGGGAGCTACCCAGCCTTGCTCCTGGAGAGCTGCTGCTGGATTTGAACTGCCAAGCCAGTGGGCCGCAGTCCCACACTCAACCACTACACCACCAGGGCTCAGCCCTTAATCCATGTAATTTTAAGACAAGCTATTCATGTCTCTTTAGCAAAGAAGAAGAAAAGAAAGAATTCTAAGTTGTTTGAGTTTGCAGTTAGAGGATCTTAGACAACTACCTAACTCAAAGTTCCCAGTAAAATATTCCAGTGTCCTCATCTATAAAATACGGGAGTAGCCTGGCACAATCTCTTCTTACTCACATTCCTTCGTTTCATGGTTCCTGGTTTCTCATCCTGATTTTCCCCTCCTGTGGGTGTGGGGAAAGGAGGATTGGGCATTGAACTTTTCACTCTGACATTCAATCTAGTGAATATCTCTAATCTATAATCTTCCCTACATGCTTCTGTGGGAGCAGAAGACTCTATCTCACCCCCTTCAGTACTTACCAACTAGAGAAGATAAGTAATCTGAGAGCGAGAATATTAAGGAGAGGGAAAAATGCTTAGCAAAGAAGGCTTTTGTCATCTGCTATATTTCACTTTGGTGCATTTATATTCCTGCCTCTAAGTTCAGAAGTCTTTGGGGAATGTGTATATTTGGGACAAATTTTATAATAAAGACTGTAAATAAATCCTAAACGCTGCTAGACCTGGAAGTAGATCATTAAACTTTTATAGAATTGACATAAGCCTGGGATCTGACAAATCTCATTTTAAATTCTGAAAATAGCAGCTTCCAAGCAAAGCATAAAGCTGATAGTATGCATTTAATCTCTATGAAGGCCTTACTAAAAAAAGATACTTTAAAGTAATATTTGAATTCATTGTCACTTAATTTTTTGCAAACAACTTAGTGTCAGAAACAGAGGTATAAAAAATTTAATTCTAACATAATACATAACTATAAGGAAAATACAGATAAACTAAGAGGATTCTGTAACCACAGCTAAAGTAATAACTAAACTGAATTCCCTAGGCACCCCTCATGCTTTATCCATGCAAACACGAGTAACCTAACCTCATGGCTGGATTGACACCTATCACCGCCCTTCTCCTCCCTCCCTTGGGCAAGGAATGTTCATTCTCTTCATAAGAGATCATCTCTTCCAATAAGTGTGCTATTCTTTCTTTGTGCCCTGCCCTCGGTGACACCTCATCCCATAAAAAAAATGACTTACAGGTTTTTCATCTTTTGAAACCATTATCACTGACTTGAAACCCTGTAGAGAAAAGATGGATTGGATTATGAATCCCAACCCCTCTGCAAAACCTATTACGGTACAAAAGGAGCATGCTTCACACTCCTCTCTCCTCTTCCTTGGCCCTCTCCTAACTCCTCTAGCTGATGAGCCTAAAGCTTTGTAACTTTGGTAGTATACCACAAACAAGTTTGTTTGTGAGAGACGGAAGGCATACCTCTAACTTCCATCTACGTGATCCAACCTCTCTAGTTAGTTTTCCAGAGATGCTCCTTGCTCTTCTGCATTTCTGTGCTTTGGGGCTGTGCCTACCGAAGCCAAGCCAATATTGGCTTGTCCAGAATCTGGGTGCTCTTGTCCATGAGCACAAAGATTCAGAGTAAGAAGTAAGGCAGTTAAAGCAGCCGAGGCATGTTTACTAAGCCATTTGAAGTTGATAGCCCACACGGTCGGGCTTTTTTCTCTATCTTCGTAAACCGCAGTGAATTGATGGAATGACCCGGACTTGATCTTCAGGGCAATATGTCTGATGGCACCGCTGGATTGATAAATTGATTCAAAACTATTACCATGGTGAAAAAGCAATAAGGTCATAAAAATTGCATCAGCTGGCTAAGTAAATCCTGGCATTTCATGACAAGTAATGCAGAAGAATCGCAAGAGGATCTGGGCATGAGGCTGAATGAGTGAGGGAGAAATGACTTTGAAGAGCTCATCATCTCCGATCTATTCTTCCTGCCAGCGATTCATGCCTTCGCATAGTGCCACTTCATTATGGGGAAATAACTGTACACTTCTAGCATATTCCTGGCCTCCCTGGCGGCCCCTGGAGGACCCTTAGCTGGTTAATACCTCATCACGGGCTTCATTGAACACTTTAATCTGCACTTGTGTGATCAATAGAATCCTGGTGTAAATTAAAAGGACAATTTCATGTAATCAAGCCTGTTAATGCTCATTTTGAAAACCATTATTTGTGGAAGGCATTTAGAAGAAAATTACAAAGTGACAGGCTGATGCACTCAGAGATGATTTGAAAAGCAGGCCCCTTTTTTTGTGTGAGTGTATACCTGCTTTGGGAGCAAAGGGGGGAGTGAACGTGGGGGAAGGGCAGGGAAAACAGAGCCAGGGAAGAAGAGGGGAGCAGCCCAGCAGGAATCTGTGTATGCCCTGCCTGCTTGCTTGCCTTCATGCAGGGAAGAAGAAAATGAAATCTTCCAGTGTTCTATTTCTGTGGCAAATTCAATTACTGTGGGGACTTGTTCAAAGCGGTGTAACTTCCAAGAGGCAGAAATTGAAAACCTGGCAGCTAATGAAATGGCAAATGACTAGGAAGTTCAGACAGGGGCCGTCAGTCAGATCAAACACCTAGAGAAAAATAGCAGCTACCCCTGAGGCTTCCCTGGAGCCACTCTCCCAACTGCCCCCTCTCTCGGAGGAAAAAAGACCTCCTTCCCCCAACATTCAACTCAAGCTGGAATAATATGTTAACAGCCTCAAATTTCCACAGGCTCTACCAGCTGCATAGAGTGATGGTGCGTGAAGAGAGGAATGCAAAATATAATGAACAAAAAAATTTATCTGATTCTAAGATGCCTGCTGCATATGACAATGTAATATTTGCTTAAACAATGTGTCCATATATATTTTTTCATGTTGGCTCACCAAACTCTATGAATGCATAGGTACAATGCATGGTCATATATGACTTGGAGAGATTTATAACATAGCCGATACCTAATCTCCAACCCCAGGGATTCTGTAAGACTCAGTCACCATATTTTTTTAAGCATCCCCAAGTGACTCTATCATTCAAGTCTATAAAATGGCTTGTGGGCCTCAATAGATTAAGTTTTACCATGACGACCAATGCACAGGCTTAATACCTGGCCATATATGACTGGGAGAGATGAAGAGATGGACACCCAGTCCCTAACCCTTCCAACAACAGTTTCTTAATATCCGTGAACCTATCAGGGATGTGACCCAGATGGTAAAGCTGTTCTTGTTGTCACCATCATTGGGTGTCACCGGGTCAATTTTGACCCTCAGGTGACAAAGTAGAACTATCCCATAGGGTTTCCTGGGCTGTAATCTTTATGGGTGAGGGCCCTAATCTTGCAGTAATTAAGCACTTGGCTGTACACCAAAAGGTCAGAAGTCGAACTCACCAGCCATTCTATGGTAGAACAGTGTAGCTGTCTGCTTCTGAAAAGATTACAGCTCTGGATAGCTTATGGGATAGTTCTGCTTTGTCCTATGGTATGTCAAAACTTTATAGCAATGAGTGTTTGAGGAACCTTACTGGGATAGTTTTAGGTATAGATTGGTGGTGAACTGGTTTTTGTTTTTTGAGTTTTTTTTTAATTTTTAAATGTCATGGCTGTTATCAAGTTACTTTATTTCTGCTACAAAATTCACCATAAAAAGATACTGCAACAATCTAGTAATAAAGCAAACCTCTACCCAAACAACACTATATAGACCTTTTAAAAATATTCATACTTATCACAATAACTTCAAGGGAAAAAATCAAGTTCTTTTCATCAGAACCAAGCTGCAGTTTCTGAGTTAGTAGAGACAGATGACAGAACAGTTATTTTAAAAAAAACTCAATGGAAATCATCAACTTGTTTAAAATGTAAAAAATAATGCCCTTGAAAAAAGCTACATATCATTTCAAGAAAAGGTATAGTACTTAAAAGTCGACTTCTAACTATACAGGAGATGCAAGACTACAGAAGAGCACGTTAGTTAAGTCTCTAGCTTCTGTGGCCCTACCCATTCTAAAATGAGCTTCTGCACAAGTGAGCACACAAACAGTTAAGACTACCAAATATATTTCAAATCTTAAAAAACCTAAAAATAAAAATCTAACTTATGGTCCCTTTATTGAAAAGGTTAAACATATCCATGCAGGCAATCCAAATATCTTAAAAGGAATTAAAATAAAATTGCATATATCATATTCTTCAATAATTGAGGTGTTCTATTGCTTTTAACAAGATTAGCATTCCACTTTTAATACAAAGGTCAGGAGAGCATAAACACAGGTACACCTGAAATACACCAGTGTTTAAACTTTAATTTCACACCATGCAAGGTCAATTATAACACATTAAAAAATGACAACAGCTAGAAGCTGCAATTTTACATTTATGCATTGGAAGCGTCCATTTTCAAAAGCTGAACATAACTGCCAAATTGTCGATGACCACTAAGCTTCAATTTAATTGTTGATACAGATACAGTTGACTATGAAAAGCTATGATTTTTATATCTGTCTACATTCTGTCATACAAACTCTTCAACTAGCCAACCCTGTGGGAGAACCAAATGATTCCATCTTTTTCACAGGATCCATGTGATTCTTAGGGTCAGCAGTTCTGAATCAGTTACAGTCTCAGAACCCTGGAAAGATTCGGAATGAGTCAGCATTGACCCAGTGGCAGGGAGGGAGTTATAGATTGAGTTCTGTCCCCCAATAGTATGTGCTGTAAATCATCACCTCCTTACCTGCGGTTATAACTGTGAGACGTCTGGTGGTGCTGTTGACCGATGGTGGCTCAAGCTCCGCACCACTCCTCACAAGAAGGATGAGGCCATTTACTTCTTTAAAATATTTCCAGGACCTTAGAATATAGCCCTATAAAAAGATCACTGTGAGCTGTAATCATCTTGATGGCAGTGTTTTTTTTTTAATTGTTGTTGTTTTGTTTTGTTTCAAATGGTAAGAAGAGGAAGCCTTATATGCTTTGGGAATATGGTCAGGAGAAACTAATCCCTGAAAGAGGCAGCCCTTCTTGATAAACATTAACAAGACAGAAACCCTCACTAAGATGAACTGACACCGTGGCTGTGACAATGGGTACAAATATAACAATTGTGGGGTGATACAGGGTAGAGTCTTGTGTTGTACATAGGGTCACCGTGAGTTGGGTCTGAGTTGACAGCAAACAGAGAGAACCTAAGTTTCTGTTTGTGAAGGTCACCTCTCTGGTTGTAGGCACATAGATAATTTGATATGGCAGTGAGCATTGCCACATCTTTCCCTGCAGAACTGGTGGGTGTGCTCAAACATTAACCTTCCAGTGTAGCAGCCCAATGCTTAACGATTGTGTTGCCGGGGCTCCTTCAGAAAGCATTAGGCCCCCGAAGGCCAAGCAATATGAAATTCTGAATCCCAAGAAAAAGTCACTTGTAAGCATGACAAACTGAAACCTAATTGGAAGCACTTACCCAGAGCACGCGAACATTGCTGGGGCATCACTCAGTCAGGCTCAAGAGTATGGAAATTCAATGTTCTGTTCTATTCCTTCCTTGCTGCTCATCATCACACTCTAAAAAGAAAAATCATTTCCATTTGTCATGTGACAAAGCATTTCCAGTCAACTCTTATTAAGCTGATATTGGTTTATTCAAAATAAGATATACTTCAGGCAGCCATTCTGTGGGCAACTGAATTTCCTATACCTCTTTAATAACATTGTCAGATAATCTGAGTATCGTTTTTTCAAAATCTCCTTTCCTTTATTTGATTTCATCAATACTTCTATGCCAAATAAGCATTTTAATGTATTTAGCCACAAAGAATGCTTTCCTTCCCCTCTCCTAAAATGGCAAAATGCCACTCTCCTTGCTCTTACATCTTCAGAGGCACTGGGGCTGACTGGCTTCTTTCAGATTCCCTTTTTAGGATCCCTTCTCCACCACCATCAATATCTGTAAATAATTCTTTGCTCAATCTCTTAAACTTAAGCCATGTTTACTATGTTTTTCTACAGTGAAGCACATCCATGGGCATTTGGTTACTCAATGACTCATGTGCAAGCATTATTTGGGACCCTTGGTGGTGCTTCTAAAAGCACCTAATATTTTTAATGACTTTGGAAAAGATGAATAATGACAGGTGAACCTCTCTCCTCCTGTCACCTCCCCGCCAGGCAGCCTGGACTTTTGAGAAGTTAGATTTTGAAACTGTTTTTCATAAAATATTTAATAAGAGCTCAGTATTGAAGGAAATATTATCCTTAAGTTCTTTAAAACATTGGTTGACAAATCAATAGACAGTGTGTTAGTCCTGGTAGACTAGAGGAACAAATTTCATAGACATGCATATGGATATAAGGAAAGGGTTTATATACAAAAGAAATGTGACACTAAGAAGGCATCCCAATCCAGTCCAGTACAAAGTCATAAGTCCGATATTAACCCATATGCCTGCAATCAGTCTACAAAGTCTCCTTCCGACTCACGAAGTCACAGGTCAGTGGGTGCAGAATCCCGGTGGTGGCAGGGGTTTCCCCATGGCTCCTCGCTTCCAGGGCTCAGGATCCATTCAACAGCATGCCGCTCCAGCTTCAGAGGTCTGGCTCCATCAGGGCAAAACCATGTGGTCTCTCCGCCAGCTCCTCCAACTTCTCGGACGCTGCCATCTTGTATTTTCCGTGACTCATTGCCTCTAAGAATAACTCCCAACAACTGGGGAAGATAGCTTCTCATCTTCATGAGGGAAATATCGTGAGATTTCCCAGAAGTCTCAGGAGAAAGCCATGTCCACATAGAGGCCTCATTGGCTACTCAATGGCTATCTCCAGATTAACAGGCTAGACTCCACCCCTACATGTCAATCATAAAATTAACATAAGCACATGACTGCCACAGACACTTTCCTGTATTCCTGTCCTGCATTCCTTTTCAATACAATGCCCTGACTAGGTAAGAAAAACTGCTGAAATAGTGTGACGCTCATGTGCTTATGTCAATTTCATGATTTAGATGTAGGGGTGGAGTCCAGCCTATTAATTGGGAGATAGCCATTGCGTAGTCAATGAGTTCTCTGTATAGGCATGGTTTTCTCCTGAGACTTATGAGAAATCTCAAGATATTTCCCTTGTGGAGATGAGAGGCCATCTCCCCAGTTGTTGGGAGTCAGTCTCCAAGATGATAAACTACCGACAAGACAAGATGGCAGTGTCCTAGGAGCCGGAGGAGAAGCCACACAGCCTTACCCTCATGAAACCAGACCTTTGAAGCTGAAAAAGCCACGTGGAAACCCCTGTCAGAACTGAGTTGCTTCTGCCACCACTGGATGCTGTTGATGGACCCTGAGCCCTGGAAGTGAGGAGCCATGGGGAGACCCCCTGCCAGCGCCGGGATCCTGCATCCACTGGCCTGTGACTTCATGAGTCAGAAGGAGAGTTTAGAGACTGGTATCGGGCATATGGGCTGATATTGGACTTATGACTTTGAATTGGACTGATTTGGGATGCTTTCTCAATGTCCCATTCCTCTTGTGTATAGACCTTACCCATACATCCATTTGCGTGTCTATGAATTTGTTTCTCTAGTCTACCTGGACTAACACAAATAGCAAAGCAAGGAATGTAAGCTTATGCCCTTTGCTTGGCCTCACTATAAAAATTTTATATTTTAAATGCTTTCAAAACTGCATAATAGATCTGGAAAAAAGAAAAAAATGGATACTATATATAATGATAAAGTAAAATTCCATCAGTCATGAAGGATGGCAACTACTACATAAATCTCTCCTAAAATATCTTTATTTTGTTCAATTGAGGTAAATTATCCTTAGATTTCAGAAGGAAAGCAATTTTGGACCTCTGGGAAGTCAGTAGTTATAAATAAGTTTAATTTTTAAGCAATTGCTTCAAAGTGAAGAGATAGCTAATTAGTATACCTTTTTTAAAAAGCATTGTATAATATTCTTGATAAAGGAGAAAGGAATTGGGATGTCCAAGATTCATATACAACCATTTCTCATGCCCTCCTACCCCCATGTACATGATATTTTAGAAGCAGTTTACCAAGTTTCTAAGTACGTCCAAATGGCCAACATTTTGGTTACCAGCATAACTCATAATCAGATGTCTACCAGTCATCCATTCTAAATGACTACAGTAAAAGTAAAATTTTTAACCTGTTTCTAAACCCTAAGTTCTTACTTCCACCAAATATTCCCATATGTATTTCCAAGAACAATCTTTGACCAAGCCTCCTGCCCATGGCCCTACCTCTGCTTCTAGTCATTGGTTGGAAATCACTTTCTCCTTCAGGATTCATTTTACACACAGCTGTCATGAGACGCATGATCAATAATTACTTAACACTCTTTGACATTTTTGAATGCTCAGTTTATTTACTGAAAACACACATTAAACAATTTAATCCTTCTAAAATTAACTTAAATTATTACTTATAAGAACATTAAAGCAAATGTCAAGTTATAAGGGCAACACACTACAAACTTTATTATTTCAGCATCACAGTCCCAATAAACATTGCCTTCATCAGTGTACTCACCCCAGGTAGAGTTGGGGAGATCAGGAGTTGATGTCTCCTTGGTTCTTAACTCTCTGAAAAGTCAGTATTTCTACCCAGGTTTATATAGGCAGTTCAACTGACCTTTTAACATCATTCTGGAAATTCCACGGTGCCCAGTCAAGTCATATCAGGGTTCCCCAGACTTTCTGAGGTGGCTCTTCAGAGCATCTGTTGATTCTTGGCAGAGGCTCAACATTTAGGTAAGTCTAAATATTATACTTTCTTTTTTTTTTCCAAAATGGAGTATCTTGTGTCCATGTCTTACAAGGTAGGTCAACATCTTGCAAGGTAGTTCTCTGATGCTCTCATTGTAACGCAGTTCTATAATGCTTTCATCAGTAGCTTCCTCCAGGACACTGTCCCTTGAAAAGAGCTTTCTTTATTCCTCTTGTTGACAAGCCCTTTCCTGAGCTGTCATGTCACCTTGTCCTTGTGTAACCTAACACTAATTTCATTGCCTCTCATTGCTACTTTGTCTCCCTTTAGATTATAAACAGTGAGAGCATGGACTGGGTTTAAGTTACATGCCCTGTAGCCACAAGCACAGTACCTGACACAAAGGCGGGGCACAGAATACGTATATGAACATACTCTGTGGATCAACTTCACAGGTATTTTACGTATATGAACACAGTCTGTGAATCAACTTCACAGGTATTCTAGAAAAAAAATTAAAGACTTACTGACAAAAGATTCTACTTACATGCCTATGTTCAATTTAACCTTGCTCTACTTAGTCAACATAAAGTTGGCCATAGTGAGCTGAATGGATTAAAGGCTGTGGGAGTGAAACCTTCAGGGTCTTCATTTGCTGATGGAGCCTGATTGCCAATGAGAAGAAACAGCTGCAAAAATCTACTAGTAATTGAAGCTTGGAATGTAAGAAGGATGAATCTAGGAAAATCAGAAGTCATCAAAATTCAAGTGGAGTGCATAAAGACTGATATTCTGTTGCTCAGCAGAAATGAACTGGTGGTGGCCATTTCTAGTCAGATAATCATATGGTTTACTATGCCAAGAATGACTGCTTCAAGAGAATTGGGGTTGAACTCATGATCAAAAAGGAAATTTCAAGATTTATCTTGAAGTATACTACAATCTGTGATAGGATTATATCTACCCACATTCAAAGAAATCCACTCAATACAACTACTATTTAAATTTATTCAGCAGCTATTAAAGCCAGTGATGAAGAAATTGAAGAATTCCACCAATGTCTTTAGTCTGATCAAACATGCAATCAAGATGCATTGAAAATTAGTGGCAGTTGGAATGCAAAAGTTGATGGCTTATCTCGGCCTTTTGGCTAACATCAAGTGTGGAATGCAAAACTTGGAAACAAATAGGGGGAAGAGTAATTTTGGTGACAGAAATGTCACAAGATAGAATTTTTGAAGACAACTGACCTATTCATAGCAAATACCATTTTATAGCAACACAACAGATACTATCCATGTGAACTTCTTCATAGAATACACAGAACTCAAAATGACTGCATCTTTGGGAAGAGATAATGGAGAAGCTCAATATCAGCAGTTAACACCAAACCAGAAGCTGATTATGGAATTATCAATTGCTCGAATGTCAGTTCAGGTTGAAGCTGAAGAAACTTAAAGCAAGCCCATGAAAGTCAGAATGCCACCTTGAGTCTAGTACACTTGAATTTCAAGAACATCTCAAGAACAAATTTGATGCATTGAATATCAATGTCAGAAAAACTGAAGCTGTAGAAGTCGATCAAGATCTTCATTCATGAAGAAAGCAAAAGGTCATTTAAAAGAAAGAAAAGATGAAAGCTAATGTCAGAAGATACTCTGAAACTTGTTCTTAAGCTTAGCATAACTAAGGAAAATAGTGAAATGGTGAAATGACACAGTCAGAGAGCTGAATAGAAAACGTTAAAGGGAAGCTCAAAAAGACAAAGCTTTAAGGAACTGAGAAAGGAACTAGATTTAGAAAGACAAAAAGGAAAAACTGAGCTACCATACCCTAAACTGAAAGAATTCACAAAAATGTTAAGCCTCAAGTTGCAATATTGAATGCTACATTTTTTTAAAAGATAGAAAGAGTCACTGTACCAGAAAGAACAAGTTGGCAGTCTGCCATTTCAGGAATAGAATGTGATTCACAACCAGTGATACTGAAGGAAAAAATACAAAATGAAGGCTTTAGCCAAAAAACAAGGGGTTTGGAATTACAGGACTGTGGATTGAAATGTTTCAACCAGCTCATGATGGTCTAGAAGTATTCACTCGTCCAAGAGATTTGGAAGACAACCTCTTGACCACTGACTGGAAGAGATCCATATCTGTACCCATTCTAAAGAAAGATGACCCAAAAGATATAATTAATATCACATGCAAGGAAAATTTTGCTGCACATCATCCAATAATGGTTGTGCATTGACAGGAAGCTGCCAGAGGTTCAGACTAGATTCAGCAAAGACTGTGAAACAAAGGATATCATTGCTGCTGCCAGATACATCTTGACTAAAAGTTGAGAATATTAGAAAGATGTGTATCTGTGTTTTACTTCCTACTTGGTGCCACTCAGAATCACCAGAGCTATGAAACCTCACACCATTGCTGAGGATTTGGCCAGCAGCCAAAGACATTATTAGTTATTATCTGAGACAAATTTGTTATGAAATTGAGTGTAATTTCCTTTTCTAACAATCACCGTCTTCAGAAGAATAGATGACACATCTGCTGATATTCTTGATCAGTTAATCTAGGAAATTAAATCTGTTCCACTTCCTATAATTGGCATTCACTTGATGAATCTACAGACATTGCAAACTGTTCACAGTTTACATGAGGTATATTAATGACAGTGACTGTGAAGATGACTTTCTTTTTTGCAAATTTCTGGGAATGACAATTACTACAGGTGATGTATTTGACATAGCTGATTCATTTCTGAAAGAGCATAAGATCTCTTGGGAAAAGGTTTGTGGTGTTTGCACAGATGGTGCTCCAGCTATGTTAGGAGGTTGATCTGGATTCCAACATTCGGTACTGAATGAGTCACCAAAAGTCATCAGAATTCACCGTGTGATTAATCAGCAAATATTAGCAATGAAGATGCTGCCACAAGAGTTATAAGAAGTAAAGAAAAGCATCGTAAGTTCTGTCAATATTATAAATTGAGCACTATAAGCAGTCGACTGCTTTCACAACTTTGCAACGAGTTGCATATGCTGAATAATGCTCTGCTATTTCACACTGATGTGAGATGGATAATGAGAGGAAAAATTTTTAAATGTATTTTTAAGCTTCATGGTGAATTCAAACCTTTTAAGAACTCAGCAAAATAAAATTCCAGTTTATTGTTTCACACATATGTCAAACAGACCATAAAATAAATAAATAAACAGCAACTTCAAAGACAAACAAAAAGGAAAAAGGGAAAAAAAAACCTTTATCTTTGGCCTTTTTAACCATCTCATACAAACCAACTCCTTGTAGTACAGTTAAGTACATACACAAGAACAGTTACTGGAATGCTCAAATGTATTTTTTGTTGTTGTTTTTGCAAGGTTTTTTTTCTCCTTTGAGATTATAATTAACATGGTCCCACCACAAATAAAGTCAGAAGTAGGACAGAGAACACAGCCAAAGGCTGGTTTGGTCATCCGAGATCATTAAAAATGGCTGACCCCTAACAATATGTACAAAATTATAAAATGTAAATAAAAAAATACAAATAAATTTTCCTTTTTAAAGTACTTTTAAGAAAAAAAAAAACAGGGGCTGGGAAGTTTGGGTTCTTTTTGCCTCTCCTGTTGCGAATTCACGGTGGCTTTGGTGGGTGGCGGTGAGCCAGTACCTGCGGCAGGTGGCATAGCCCCAGGTGGGTGGACCGGCGGGACTCTCTCCTCGAAGGTGACCAAGTTTAGATTTTGAGACAGGAAGTGGAGGGTGAAGAGGTCACGATGGCCTTGTGTTTTTGCTTTGTTGTTTGAAGGTGAACTTTTCCTTTTGCTGCCTAGCCATCCACGTCAGTCTGCTGCTCCTTGGTGTCCACATCGTCATCCTCGTCATCTTCAGCTGTCCGTTTGCCTGTAGCTGCCTCAGTCTCCTCATCTTCCTCCTCCTCTTCCCCACCTCTTCCTCTTCTTCATCTACCTCGTTGTCAGCCTCCCGTTCTCCCCCTTTTCTCATTAGCATTCCCGTTAGGTTAGCGGGGGCATCTCTTCCATTCTCCGCCTCCTCCACAACCTCCTTCTTCTCCTCTAAGTCCTGGGTGGTGATCTCGGAGCTGGTGTCCACCGCCGCGTCTGACATGGTGGGCGCGCTGGGGTCTGGGACAGCGGATGTCAAAGGGGCAGCAAGTTCGGCGACTCTGGGGAGTGAGTAGCCTGAATCCACAGCGGCAGAGGTGGCTGAGGAACCCGGGAACAATGCAAAGACGGCTTTTCAGAGCAGCCAGTGAGGAACTCAAAACCTTTTTCAATCAGAAAGCAAGACTGCAGGTCGAAGTACTTTTCAGTGATAAAAGTGAACTGCAGAGAATAGCTTACTTGGTTGACATCTTTGCCATCTTGAATGAGTTAAATTTAGCACCGCAAGGACAACACACCTCGATTTGTATGAAAAGATCGATCATTCCAAATGAAACTTCAGTTTGGGAAAAAAAAAAAGGGATGAAAATAAAATTTGCATGTTGCCCACCTTATCTGCTCTCCTTCAGGAACATGACATTGAACCAGACCAAAAAGGATTACGGTGACAATTTCTGTGAAAGAACATCTGCACATGCTTACAGACAAAACTTCAGGGTTCTTTCCAAAGCTACCTGATGCTCCATTTGCACTTTCCAGAAGCCCACTCACTGTCAAAGTTGAAGATATAGCTCAGATAGCACGAGATTTGTTCAATGAACTTATTAACAGCGATGCAGTGAGAACCGATTTCTCTACAATGCCAGTTAGAAAATTCTGGATCAAGTGTCTGTAGTCACATTCTGTTGGACCTGAGATTGTGCTTCGCCTTCTTCTTCCATTTCCAACAAAATATCTTTGTGAAACAGAATTTTTCAGCTTGTTGGCTATCAAGTGTAAATACAGAAGTAGACTTGTTGTGAAAGATGATCATCGGTGTACTCTTGAAAAGATTGCCCCCAAATTTCTGATCTGATGAGAAAGAGTCTATCTTCACCTTCACACTGACGTTGACTTTTGACACACACTCTTGCAAAATGTAGCAACATAATTTACTGTTGTTATATTGACTGTTACCAATGCTACACCATTTTTCAACATGAAATTTCATTCATTTGTAATTAGAAATAAATATTTCACAATAAGTATTATATATTGTTTTGTGTTTAATCACTAGGCTTTAATTATGTTCAATTTGTAACAATGAAAATACATCCTGCATATCAGAAATTTACATTGCAATTGACAGTTATGAATTATCAACGAAAATAATTTTATGCTTTGGGCTCATCACTTTTAAAGGGTTGGAGCATTAATATGGTTGACAATCACTGGTTTATACACTTTTAAACTACAGTTCAAAACATAATGAGCCTCTTAAAGGGGCTTTAGGGAACAATGCTTTTAACTTACAAAGGTAATAGCAGAAAAGACAGTCACAAGCAAGCTTTTCTGAAAAGTATATATTCTATATTTTTATTGCAGAGAGTACAGAAATGAAAGGTTCGATTTATTGCATAGTCTTTTCAATCACAATCAACTCAACAGCAGTGAGTTTAGGTTTTTTAGTCTTAAACCTAAAATGGAGTCCCAGTCATATAGGGGTTAAATGCTCTGTTGCTAACCAAAAGATGGGTCTGCAGTCAGAATGTACACAATGACTCCAAAAGTGGAAAGACTTAGAGATCTGCTTTCAGAAATATCATGTGCTAGAAAATTCTACAGTGCAGATTTACTTTGTCATACAGCATCACTATAAGTAGAAATCGAATCCATGATTTCTAAAAACACCTAAAATGCCATAGAGATTTCAAATGATCTTGTGTTAGATAATCTCAGCTGGCTGATTCAATGGTTACTTACAAGCCCTTTCTCTTCTTCCACTCTCAATCACAGAGTCTAAAAATATGAATTACTTGCTTTTCCAGTATTCCTTCCAGTTAAGGGTCATCTTGTGACATGTTAACTAATCAAAAGTAAACAGAAAGACGTCTACTAGATCTTTGGAGAATTCTTGATCCTCACACCAGGAAGCAGGACAAGAGATCTTCAATGCCACGCTCCCTTTTTGTTCAGACATGATGCTTAGGACTATGGTAACCACGTGACTCGGAGAGAAGTGTAAGGGGAAAAGTAAGCATCGAGAGTGTCAGCGCTGAAGTTGGGCAGCGTCTAGGCCTATGAGTGCATGTCGAAGCCTCTCAACCCAAACCAGAAACCAAATATGCGCCATCTTCTGTGTGTGTTCATGAATTACTACTAAAATAACCGCTACTATTCATGTTGTTGTTACATGCCGCCTAATGCATTCATAAAAGAGACAAATCTCAATTTGGAATTCTAAAAACATGTGACTCCTACTGCAGCAAAACTGTGGATTCATTTCCTTCTGCTTACTGGGCAGTGAAGTAAAAAGAAGTGCCTATTTTTAGCATCTTTCCTCATCTGTAGCTTCAAATTACTAGTAGTTTTCAGTTCAGCCTAATGGAATATTGGGAGTAATGAGGCAAAAAGGAGATTATTTGCACACAGGTACCAAAAAACTTAAAGTAAAATTAAGAACCAGCCAGTCTAAATTATCTGGGAATGTACATTCACCCTATACATACACATATGAAATTTCTAAGACTACCTTAAGTTTTCCCCCTTTCTCCCTTCACAAGCAATTATTTGATTCCCTACCCTAGTCATGTTTCTCACCTTTCTTAACCCTCTCCGAAATGGAATTCAGTCTGTTTTCTTATCCCTGCCTCTTCACCCTGAAGCAAGTATACAGCTCTTTTGAAGTTTACTAAGAATATATATTAGTAATCCTATAAGGAAACGGGATAGTGTGGGGTTGAAGGGTGGTAGATACTGCCCATTTTGTCTAAGATGGTACAGTTTCTGGAAAGCAAAATAAACCAAATCATTAAAATATTTGTATTACACTCTTAGAGATGTATCAAGGATGTCACCTAGAATGCTGCACACCCTTGTAAAAGCATTCAATAAGAATAAAATAAAATGTCTTTGGCACCATTGTTTATATAAGATGGAAACAAAGTAAATTCCACGAACCTCAAAACAAAGCAAAAGTGCACAGGGGGGTTCATTTTCAGGGAAATCCAAAGGCATTTACTCTCGGGTTATAGTTAGCTGCTTCCAACACGGTCCCAACCTCTTCCTGTCAATATGTTTATGCAATCTCCTTCCTTCGAATGTGAGCTTGATTTAGCAAGTAGAACATAGCTGAGGTGATATACAATTTATAGGATGAGGTTTACAAAAAGACTTGGGCTTCTGCTTGGGTCCCTCCCCCTTACTATTTTATTCACTCAACTCACTCTGAGGAAAACCAACTGCCATGTTGAAAACTGCTCTAAGGCTAGGCCCAAATGGCAACAGATGGATATCTTCAGCCAATAGTCAGTGAAGACTCGACACCGTCCACATGGTATCTTCCCTAGAAGAGCTTGAGAAAGATGACTACGACCCCATTGGGGAGCTCATGACCCAGATACAGCAGCAGCAGCTAACCTGGCTGCAGTTCTCTGGCCCACAGAAGCTGTGAGATCCTGACTGATGAGTTTTAAGTTGCTGAATTTTCTAACGGTTTGTTAGTAATGAGGGATAACAAATATGTTTGTCAAATAGGGTGAACTTTAAAGCACCTCAATAGTCAGCAGTAAGAATCCAATAAAATAATGCACCTATATGGTTACTGTTGGTAACCACTGAGAATCATGGTTTGAATTCATAACTTCTGTGATAAACCTTAGAAATAAATAGAAAGTTGATAAGTTTGGTACCACCTTCTATGGTATTAAAACTGAGTAAAAGCAGCAAGAGTTTCTTTTTTTTTTTTTTGAGATCTTCTAAAACTTGATGGGTTCTTTTTGCAATACAAAAATACATAGTTTCCTTCATTCCCATTGATCAAGAAAAGATGAAGATTATCATGAAAAGATGGTGGCTTGGGGCTGAAACTGTGAGTGAGGAACGAGAGAGGCATTGACGGGTGTGGAGATAAGAGGAAAGCATGGCTAAGGATTCCATTTCAAGCCCACTCCCCCTTCCCCCATCAGTTTGCAGGAAAGGTGAGAAGGTAAATGGAAGAGGCTAAAATAAAGCCTAATTTAATTCCCTCCTTTGGTAGCCCTCAACCCTGTCCCCAAAGAAGTTTGAATTGAGCCATGAAGAGATGGAGAGAAGGCTCCCCATGTGAAAATGGTATAAGGCAGCAAATGTGGAGTTTAGAAGAATCAAGTTGTGTCAACTATCTCCTCAACTGAGTCTAAGGTTCATCCAAAGTTAGGAACCACTATCCAGGTCACTTATAACTGTGCTTGCATGGTCATAATGGACAGGCTATAGGACAAATATCTAGGACAGACTATGTAATGGTACATTCTAAAAAGTTTCCATTGGATTTGTTTGTTTGTTTTTAAACATTTATTTTATATTGATTTTGAAGGAAAAGTACATGACAAACTTTTGGTTCAGACTCACAGTGACCCTGCATTCAACAGATGGAAGCACTGGCCAAGTCGGTCCCATGTCCACAATTGCCATGTTCGAGCCCATTGCCACTGCCACTGTCAACCCATCTTGCTGAAGGGCTGACCCTTTTTTGCTGCCTCTCTAATTTAGCAAGCCCTTTTTCAAAGACGTGTCTCTCCTGATGACATGGCCAAAGCACATGAAATGAAGCCTTGGCAGCCTCACTTCGAAGGATCATTCTGGTGTACTTCTTTCCAGACAGATATGCCCCTTCTTCTGACAGTCCGGGGTAATTTCAACATTCTTCATCAACACCATCATTCAAACACACCCATTCTTCTCTGGCCTTCTTTTTACATGATATGAGGTGACTTAACATCCCGTGCCTTGAGTCAGGCCCACCTTATCCTCAAAGGGTCATCTTTGCTGTTTAAAACGTCAAAGAAGGGGCTGAGCTCCAGTGGCGTAGTGGTTGTGCGCCTGCGGTCCACTGGGTTGGAGGTTCAAATCCAGCAGCAGCTCTCCAGGAGCAAGACTGGGCCTCCTACTCCCACCCCCAGAGGGCAGTGATGCTCCCCCCCCCCAAAAAAAAAAAACCTCAAAGAAATCTGTACAGCAGATTTGCCCTATGCAACATATCCTTAGATTTCTTTTTATTAAAAAAAAAATTCATTGGGATGTATTTCCAATGTCAGACAATTTGATTGCACGGTTATATTAAGAATTGTTGAGCTAGGTTCTGAAATTGATTGAAGTGGTGGTTAAATGGGGTTTGGATCTTTCTGCATTCTCACCTCAGCTAAGCATGTGGTATCCTATGTCCTCCAAATTTAAAAATGTCCAGCCTAGGAATGATGACAGTTCTATTTCAAAACATATGTCATTGGATGCCATTTCTTGCTTTTCTTCTTTCTTTCTTAAAGCCCTTGGATGCTTTGAAAAAAGTGGTTTGTTCAGCTGAGCATTTCCCTTCACAGGTCTTTAACCTTGACTAGGAGGCTGCTAAGAGGCTGCCTGGAGTGACACCCAGTGGCGATAATGAGTCCTGACGGCAGCTCCATGCTTCCCCAGGACAGCTAACTCAAACAGCCTTTTGCATGAATGTCTGCCTTCTATTCTCCTTTGGGTCTTTTCTCATATTTCCTATCAACAGTGCTTTTATCCTTAGACAATATCATTCTGTTTGCATTTCTACAGAATTTTCTTTCTTCTGAAGGGGCTTTAATTGTTGTTGACTGCTGTCAATAAGCTATTTCCTCTAAACTCCTAAAAGGAAACCTATTATTAATAGCAACGGGTTCAAGAATGTTTTAATACAGTTACAAGGTGGCCTCTTTCCACATGAAACAGCTATTCTCTATCGATCTGCTCTCAAGTCAAGCTTGATGCAGCGTTCCTGCCTGAGGATGATTACAGGTAGAAGCGTTCAAGGGAGGGCAGGGTGTCAGCTTCCCCTCTCAGCAGCTGGTGGCAGTGACGCTCACAGGGCACCCCGACTCACCCTTTGGGGACATAACCTATTGTCATGGAGTCCTAGATGACAGCCCGCGAGACCCTCTGGGACAATTCCCCTCTGAAGCAGATCGTCACTATAAGTAAGAATCAAAGCCTTGGGCACACAGCAGCAGCAGCACAGCCGAGGCCAGAGCGGCCGGGGTTGGGGGTAATGGGAAGGTGTGCATTATCCACCCACCAGCTGTGGACAACCCTAGGGAAAGAACCAATGGGCACGTTGACAGTTCTGTGCCTGAGTCCTTGCTTCTTGTGTGAGAAGCCGGGGTTTCATTTCTAGTCGACACACCTCCTATCCAGTGACCACCTGTCTGTCAGTGGACACTTGCCTGTGACCATGATGTCGAACATGTGTCAACACAGCTTCCAGACTGAGGCAGGCTAGAAAGAGGTCTAGGAATTTGCATCCCCCAAAAAATGAATCAGTGGCAATCCCATGGATCACAGATGGAACAGGACCATTCACAGAGCCCCACCCCCACCCCTGAGTCGGGGACAGTGCAGGGGCCCTTACCAAGAGACGTCCAAGAAGTGAGTGATAACATAAAAACAAGTATACAAAGTTTATGTTTTGGAAATGTCCTCCCACCATTCTGATTTCCTAATGTCCTCCCAGTGACCACTTTGACCTCTACCTTTAAGTCTGACAGTTGTTTTCAGTGTTCCAAAGACTCTCTGGGGAATTTGCGTGGGAGCCCACACATGACCTCCTCTGGCTCCCAAGGATTCCTGCCACAAGGAGAGCTCAGACAGGTCTCTGCTCTTCATCTTACTCTATTCTGACACCAAATGTCCCTCCCACAGCTCCACACACCTGTGACTGAGTTCAATAATTCATTGCAACAACCACAAAGAACTTGAACAATTCTCATGATTATGAGTTTAATAGGGAAGCAAACAGGCTGCAATTTAGGCAAAAAAGGCTCCAAATGCAATTGTTCTGTTAGAACAGTTTTGGGTTTTGTTTTGTTTTTCCTGCTGTATCTAAAGGTTGACCTCTCCCTGGACCTCAACCACTTGTCACCCCTGCCTTGCTCGGGCATATGACAAAGCTCTTTTAGGTTGCCAATGTCATACCACTCTGCTACAAGCTTCAATCTGAAGACATCCAGCTACCATCCTACGGGTTTGCAACCTGAGCTCCTCAAATAAAATACCCAGATGCCCCCCACTCCTGACATTAACCTGCTGCCCCAAAACTCCCAGCTTTACTTGTTCAATAGACCAGGAAGCATGAAACCATTCTGTTTGATGCTCTGGCTCTTGCTTCTGCTGCTGCTACACCTCTGGATCAGAGACTCAATGTGCAAAGATATCAGGGTCCAAAGGACATGCTGAAGGGGCTTGTTTTCCTCCCGGCAGTGAAATCCCCATCCCTGCTTCTGAGGAAGCTCGCTTGATAATCAGGAGGCTGACAATTACAATGAGCTCTGTTAATAATCACTCACAGATGAATTAGATATCTCGTCAACATCTTCCACTACTTTTTTATCCAAACCCAATGTGTTAGTCTGGGTAGACTAGAGGAATAAATTTCATAGACCCACATATGGATATAAGGAAAGGGTTTATATACAAAAGGAATGGAACACTGAGAAAGCATCCCAACCCAGTCCAGTTCAAAGTCATAAGTCTGATATTAGCCCATATGCCTGATACCAGTCCATAAAGTCTCCTTCCAACTCATGAAGTCACAGGCCAGTGGATGCAGAATCCCAGTGCTGACAGGGGACTCCCCACAGATCCTCACTTCCAGGGCTCAGGGTCTATCAACAGCATCCAGCAGTGGCAGAAGCAACTCAGCACTGGCAGGAGTCTCCATGTGGCCTCTCCAGTTTCAGAGGTCTGGTTCCATCAGGGCCAAGCCGTGTGGCTTCTCTGGCTCCTCAGACGCTGCCACCTTGTCTTGACCATGATTCATCATCTCTGAGACTAACTCCCAACAACTGAAGAGACAGATTCTCATCTCCACGAGGGAAATATTGCGAGATTTCCCAGAAGTCTCAGGAAAAAACCATGCCCACACAGAGGCCTCATTGGCCACTCAATGGCTATCTCCAGATCAACAGGCCAGACACCACCCCTACATCTCAATCATAAAATTAACATAAGCACATGACCGTCACACCCAACAAGGAAAGTGAAAGTCCTTTGGTGGGAGTAGGAAAGACTATGGCTAGAAGAGTCATATTGAATAATTCATGGCATTGCACTCTCTCCTTAGTATCCAATCACATTCTATGAAGACAAAGAGTAGTTTCTGACCAGTTAGGGAAGTAAGTAAAATCAAATTAACCAAATGAAGTTTTAAGAAAGAAGAAACCAACAACAAAAACAATGACCATTGAGTCAATCCCAACCCATGGCAACCCAATAGGATACAGTTGAATAATTCCTAAGATTTCCAAGAGTGTAAATCTCCATGAGCTCATAAAGCTTCATCTTTCACCCTTAGAATGCCTGGTGAATTTGAACTGCAAGGTCAGCAGTTCAAAACCACTAACCACTACTCAGAAAAAATACAAGAAAGTTTCAAGGCCTGTAGCTTCCAGAGGCAGTTCTACCTTGTCCAATAGGGTTGCTGTGCATCACAATTGATATGATAGCTCCAAGGCTTTGGTTGGTTTAGCAATAAGGAAGTAGAAGTCCTCTGAAAAGAGTCAGTCCCCAAATCATCTTTCTATTTCTAGAATATGGCATTAATTGAGATTCAAACATCTTTTATGACAAAAGAAGCCAAGCCTCACTTGGTGCTATTGCGTAAGCTTTGGTCTTGTAACTAAAAGGGCATCAGTTCAAACCCACCAGCTATTCCTTATATTTCAATATGGTTGACTGATCCCATAAAGATTTACAAAGCCTTGGATCTAGAGTAGCTACACATAGATACGGAGTATATGGCTGTAGGGTTGGTTTGAGATTAAGAGAGAACACCTCTGGACATCAGTTTACTCTGACAGAGTAAGTGGCACAACCTTTGGACTCTGGAGAAATCTTCATTCACCACTAGCTAGGCAGATGAACTTGAATAAGGCAGTCAGCCTCCCAAAGCCTCATACCACACCTGTAAAGTGAATAACACTGCTCTCAGTGGGTCCTATCTAATGGCTGGGAGGGCAAATGGTGGTGAAATGATTGCAAAATTACTTGCAATGCACTTCACACAATGTCACTGCACAATAATGTAATTCACTGTAAGGGGCATGGATTCCCTGGGTGCTGTAAATGGTTCACTTGCTCAGTTGCCAATCAATCAAAAGGTTGGCAGTTAGAACCCACCCAGAGGGGACTAAGAACAACTTAGCAAACTACTTCCAAATAGCAAGTCGTTGAAAAGCCCATGGAATACAGCGCTGCTCTGACATCCCTCGGGACACCAAGAGACAGAATCTACTTGATGACAACTGGCAAATTATTAATCCAGGTTACTCAAACCTTTAAAGAAATGGAACTGCGGGCTGAGGCCTGGTGGCCTACGTGGTTGAGTACGGAACTGCGGCCCACAGCCTTGGCGGTTCAAATTCAACAGCGGATCTCAGGAGCAGCGCTGAGTAGCACCCACGACCACCAGAGGGCCGTGATGCCCAAAAGCAAACAAACAAATAAACAAAGGAGATGGAACTGGAATAGATGTCAACATCTCCCACTCTTCCTGTCATTGTTTGGTGCTATGAAGTCTCTTCTAGCTCATGGCAGCTGTATGCACAACAGAATGAAACATCTGTCAATCCAATACTCGTCTCACAACTGTGATTATGTTTGAGCCCATAGTTGTAGCCACTGTGTCTGTTCATGTTGTTGAGGACCATCCTCTTTTTTGCTGCCACTCAATTTTACCAAGCATGGTGTCTTTCTTCAGGGCCTGGTCTCCCTTGATGGCATGTTTAGAGTAAGGAACTTACCTGTAAGGAACATCTGTCTGGCTATACTTTGTCCAAGACAGATTAGTTTTTCCTTTTAGCAATCCCTGGTATTTTCAATATTCCTAGCCAGCATCGTAATTCAAATGCATCGATTCTTCTTCGGTTGTTCCTATTCAGTGACCAACTTTCAAGTGCATAATCTCTCTCTGGGCTTGGGGAAAATCCTTCTACTCTTGTAGCAGAATTAAAATGAGAGGAAAAAAACTTTATAGATTACCAAATAAAATGAACTATTTTCTCTCCAACTTCAGGAAGAGAAAAACATTCAGAAAGGTAGTGGTTTGAATCTCCTTCTGACAACACATGTTGCAGAGCAAGCTGTAAGGGTAAGAGGGTGAGACTAGACAAGGCCCCACTCATCAATGTCTACCTCTGCGGCCTTTATCAATGAGAAGCGAAAGTCACAAGATTCCATTACCCCAGAGTTATCAAGGTATTGATGAGGCTGTGGAAAGAGTTGTCCTTTATTGTAAGCTGCCTAGACATGCTCTCCTGATGGGGAAAGGGGCCAGAGGTGTCCTCTGCATGCTTAAGTATCCTTAGAAGTGGAGGGGGGAGGAAGGGGGGGCCATTAAACCAATTTTATCTTAGCCAAGGACTGCATCACATGTCTGAGATCAATATGACTCACAAGACATATAGGTGGTTGATAGAGAGTAAGTTATCTTTAGTAAATTAAGGTGGGAGGTGATGTGATTTGGAGGAGGGGAGGAGGCATACACTCTTTTGAAAGATTAAGCTAGAAACTTCCCCCACATAATTTGACACAACTGCAAAAAATGTTTCCTGCAGCTGAATCTAAAACAAGTTCCATTCCCTCAGGTTTCATTTGTTCAGTAACCCAGCCAAATAAATGAAGGCTTCCACCTCTAAGTCTAATTTTAAAGCTATCTTTGAAAAAGGAACCATCACCTAATAAATGTTTAGCAGTTGTATATCACCAGTTTCAAAGGCCAGTATGTTGGTGATTTCTCAAGCATTTTTCCCAAAGTATGTAAAATGAGTGCTTAATTTTGCAATAGACCTGATTATGAATGGTTAGTCATCATCATATGTCAACATTTAGTATTGCATATTAATATGCATTATACTATACATAATTGTATCATATTTACATTTATATTATATAATATGCAATTTACATATAATTTTAAGTTGCATTTAACTTGAAAGGTTCTTTAAGGGAACTCTGGATTGAATCTTTTGAAAAGCAAAAACCGTTTTGTGTTTTTGGAAGGCAGTCATCCTTTTTAATTATCTGTCTTGTGAGTTTGTGCTTATGGTTTCTTAAAGCAGAATCCTTTTATTTTCTAAATAGAAAGCTTTTATTTTATTACACATGAATGCACACATAGACATGTACATAAAGAAATAATTGCATTACTTCTATTTTTATCGTCAGGTATTTTGAAATATAAGCAACTGAAAAATCAGAATCTCTGTGAGCTATGAGAGTGTAAGTTCTGTCTGGAGAATGTAAAATAGATGATGTTTGCAGAGAGATGTGAAAAAGCAAGGAGTCCAGGGTGTGATACACAAACAGAATCATATAAAACAAGTCTCTTGACGCCACAGTCATGATGAATGGTATACTGAAAAGAGGAATAAAAATAGATCAGAGATCTTTCTTTTCCTGAGAATTGAAAATATACCCATGGAAATCTAAGTATGTATCTAGTGCTGCTATAATAGAAATGCCCCAAGTGAATGACTTTAAGAGGGCTAGAAATCCAAATTCAGAGTGCTGCTTCTAGCAGGGGCACTCACTCCTCAGACAGCTCTGAAGGGAAGTCCTGCTTCCCTCTCAGCAGCACTTGGTCCAGAGTTCCTTGGTGATCTCTGGATGTCTGAGCTCCATCTTCTCCTGTAGCTATGAAGTTCTAGGTGGGGGAAAGAACACTAGTCCAAAGGACAATACAATTCTCAGTTCTTCTTTCTTGGTGGTAGTAGATCTCTCCTCTCTTGTCCCTTGTTTAATTTCTTTTATATCCCAAAAAGAAATGACTCAAAATACAATTTACTATCTAACAGGGGATAAACAATCCTCCCCAATTAAGGCATTTTTTTCAAAGTGGTATATTTAATTTTCCCCTAAAACAACCTTATCACCTTTAAAGCACTCTCCATGACACTTAAAACTCATTTGTCAAATCTGCGACTCCCTTCTTGAAAACATTTTTCAAAATCATCTGTTATTTTGGATGACTGATAGCATCTCCCTCAATTTTTCCTTCAAATAATTGTCCTTTCATGTACCTCTTCCTTTACAGAAACGTGAAGAAGTTGCACGTCGTCCAGTGAAGCATATAACTTTCTTCCAACATTTTAGTGCTTCCCCCACCCCACCCACCACGATCATGACCCCAATTCTACCTTACAAATCCAGTGAGATCAGAGTATGTATACTGATAGGAACAGATAGGCACAGATAGGAACTGGCAACACGTGGAATTCAGGACAGAAAAATCCCTCCAGACCAATAATGAGAGCAATGATACCAGGAGGGAAAGGGGAAGGTGGGGGAGAAAGTGAGAACCGACCAAAATGACCTACCTATAACCCCCTCCCAGGGGGACAGACCACAGAACAGTGGGTAAAGGGAAACAGCAGTTGGTGTAAGACATGAAAAATGATCATTTACAAATTATCAAGGGATCATAAGGGAGGGAGGGTGGGAGAGAGGGAAAGAAATGAACTGCTACCACTGCACTGGCTCAAGTAGAAAGAAAATGTTTTGAAAATGGTAGTGGCAACCTATGTAAAAATTGCTTGACACAGCAGATGTATGTATCAATTGTGATAGGAGCTATAAGAGCCCCCAATGAAATGATTTTAAAATAAAGAAATCTAAAGGGGCAAAGTCGGATGAATCAGGTGCGTGGGGCAAGAGAGGCATCTTGTTTTTTGCCCAAAACCGATGTACTGAGATGACTGCAAAAGCAGGTACATTGTCCTGGTGTCAAAACCAGTCCTCTGTCTGCCACACATCAGGCCTTTTTGTTGCACACGATTATGCTTTCTTTTCAGAACCCCTAAATAGAAAGCTTGATTAACAGTCAGACTTGGTGCAGTGAACTCCAAATGCACTTCAAGTTGACGTTTTTTTTCCATTCAGAAAGTTGACAGTCATCCAGAACTAGATTTGTCATCAGTTGACATTTCACCTTTTTGAAAAGAGAAAACCACTTGCACAACTGGAGTTTTTCCTGTAGCACTGTCCTTATAAACTGTTTTCAACATCACAATAATTTCTAGGGCATTTTTCTTGAGTAGGAAATAAAATTTCACAGCTGCACGCTGTTCTCTTAAATCAACAATTTATATAATCGTTTGTCAATTTGAGAGGATTGCGAGTGAAGGGCTGGAGTCTAACCTGTCAATCAGGTCATAGCCAATGAGGTCTCTGTGTGGTCATGGCCTTCTCCTGACGATTCTGGGAACTCCTATATTCCTCTTTGGAGGCAGGAGACACTCTTTCAGCTCATTCCCTACAACACATGGAGACTGGCTGATGGCAGCCAGAGCTTCAGGGCTGGAGAAGCTACATGAAGATCTCTCCCAGGGCTGAGATGCTTACACCACCACTGGATCCATAAGGCTTTCCACCCACTAGCCTGTGATCATCCTGCATTCGGCATCATTGCATGTTTTTCATGAGTTTGGAGAGAAATTTATAGATTGGTATCAGACATGGCCTATTACCCTACTTATGGACTTCATCTGGTCTCAGCTGGGGTTTTTCTCAATATTCTATTGCTCTTGCATATAACACTCTTTCTTATACACATATTTGTGTCTTTGAATTTGTTTCTCTAGGCTATCCAGACTAACACATCAGACATCACAAAAAATAAAATTGAGGTTGAAGTGAAACTGCTTTTGTGAAAAAGTTCACTGTGAGCACAGAGAACCTTCCCAGGCACACCATTTGTTGCATTAACTCAGAACCAGTTGTGCAATGCTTGCCTAACCAAAAAATACATGTTATGAAAACTCTGTCTGGTGGAGCTTTTTTCCATTTTGGGGGGTACCCCTTGGAGATACGGTTCTATCTCATTTACATAACTGCCTCTAATTATGCCTCCCTAGTGTGATAAGGTTAGGATTCATAACATGTTGAATAATTATATCAGATCCCAAAATGGAGGCTAAATACATATTTCTGAGAATTATGGACTTGCCAACTTGACATTTATTTTGAGGAGATAAAATTCAATCCATAAATGAATCTAAGGTAAAAGATTTATTTTCTTCACTCATATACTAAACTGAATAAGAGGGTATGGCAGATTGACTGAGAATACTAGATGTATCTATATAATACTCACACTTTTGTCTCCATCTTCACTGATAAAAATTGAAAAACACTCCTTTCCTGGCCAAGATGTTCCTGATAATACAAATCTAAGGAGAATTATGACATCCTACCCTTTCAAATCAAACTAGTGTTTCTCCATTGATATCCCCTTGTATATACCTGTCAAGCGGGGCTTTCTTGAAAGCAAGTATATTCAGAATGTTGGGAATAATTCTAAAGGGGCCCCTATATGCTTTGTTAAGTGTTGAACTACTAAATAAAGATTGGCAGTTCAAATCTGCATATAAGTGTCTTATAAGAAAACCCTAGCTTTCAAAAGGCCCCAAACATGAAAATCCTATGGC